>LVTN01001991.1:34086-48979 GCA_001649415.1 Musa itinerans | reverse complement strand
AGTTTCTAAATTTTGAGAGTCAAACTCAACCTGGTATCAAATTCAAAATCGTATTTGCTGAGCAATGTACAACTAATCACACCTCTAGAGACATTATCGTTTGCTATCATCGACGTCATCTGTCATTACCAACTGAAATATTAATTTTTTTTTTGTTTCACCGACGATATTATGGTAAATGAACCTAAATATTTTACTTTCGTAACTACAAGGATACGAATATAACTTTTCAAATTATATAGATTAAAATAGATATTTCACTTTCGTAATTATAAGATTATTAATATAATTTTTTAAATTATATGAATTAAAATATTAATAATAATTAACTACAATGAATAATATCTAATTAATCCCAATATAGCATAAAAATAATGACACTCGGTCAACACATAACAGCTGCTCCAACGAGTTGTTTGCACTGATACAGCTCATGAAAAGTTTATCTACCACAAGCGTCCGATGCATCGCTTTCATTCCACCCATCTATTCCACACCATTTCCGCTCCAAAGCTTCGAAGACTTGGTAAGAGCTTTTCTTGGAGTCCATTCCTTCGTCAAAGCTAAAATGTGACATGGATCTGTGCATATCTGTTTTGATCGCCTACCCGACGCAAGAAGCGTACTGAAAAGGAGAGTAAAATAAAAGCTTAAGAACAATCAACAAACGAGAGAGAATGAACATATAAAATAATCATTGGAATTTTAGTTGCTTTCAAACTATGTGATGCACAAAATTAGCGTATGGAACCATGTGGCCAAATACTTATTTGTTATCCTGGAATTAAGAAGATAAATGAACTCCTTTATGCCATGGTCTTTAGACTCATCATCAATCTTGGCTCCATAATAATGATTCTAACGGCATTTGCTTTACAGACGTCAACGATGACTTCGTCTTTTTGGTACACAAATGGCTAACCGAGAATGGAGACTTCGTCTTCGCTTATGAACCCACCTAAGGAAAAGAAGATGTATTTATGAAGAATAACTTGTCGTGTAAGGTCGAGATTCCAAAGTTAAAGAGAAACTTAATTCCTAAGTTTGACTACTCTAGCCAATGAGCCCAAATACAACCAAAATTATTTGGCAACAAGTCCGATCGGTCATACTTCGGTCACTGTGCTAATTGCAGCATATGCAGAGGAGAGGACGTTGACTGGTCAACTCTGGTTAATAGGTCAACTTTGGTTAATAGGGTTAATTCTATATTTTTTTCTTTTTGATTATATTTGACATGTGAAAGTCCCAACTACTCTTGTCGTGATAGGAAAATGTGTATCCACACTATATTACTAATAAATAAATTAAAATTTTATTTATAATAATTGAGCAAATGTGATTCCGATTCATTGGTCAACAAAATCTCATACGTTAATGAATCATTCAACTCTTACACCTTTAACATGAGTTGATTTGTTTTCTTACACGATTGAATACAACCGTTAACATTCATCAAATACCCAAGTCTCACATATTAATCAATCAACTCTCATTCACGTTGACTTGAATGTATCGAAGTCTCCAAGAGACAGATATGTGTCTCATTCACGGTGACTTGGACATTACCAAAATGCAAGACTTTCTCGGTCACACAATACAAAGTTTGGATGAGTGTTCAGACCTTATATAGTCATAGGTAACTACTACTTTCCAACCTCACACCACGTGGTAGTTAAAAGAGGAAATCAAGGAGTGGAGGCCATTCATCATGTCATGAGAAATGTCCATACATTTCAACATCGCATATCTTCTTGACGTGCACATCGTGGAACATCAATAATTATATTTTTTTCCTTTATATGAAAATACTTTCAGATTATTTACTCAAAGAGTCGGCCATAATTAGCTTTTTACCTAAGAACATTCTTTTTCGGGAGTTTACTTGGGATCATCCTTAAGACAAAAAGAGAAAAAAGTATTTTTTTTTTTAAGATTATCTGGTGGTTTTATAGGGTTTGAGTGTGAACCTATCCAAATTCGTTATAAAAATATCTCAAACCATCTAAAAATAGAAAAACAAATGAAAATCACGATTAAACTCTTCACATCTAAATATCTAATATTCATCAAACGCCCAAGTCTCACATATTAATCAATCAACTCTCATTCACGTTGACTAGCATGCATGCATCAGAGTCTCCAAGAGATAGATATGTTGTGTCGAGCAAAATGCAAGAATTTCTTAGTCACATGATAAAAGTTTGGATGAGTGTTCAAACCTTATAAACTCATAGGCAACTTCTTTCCACATAGAAGGTGGTAATTAAGGTGTAGAGATCTTTCATGGCAATTTGCCTTTTTCTTCCCATATGCAATCATTGAATATCCATGCTTTTCAACACCGAAAATCTTCTTGATGTGTTCATCGGAAACATCAACATTTACTTTTTTTTTCTTTCATATGAAAATATTTTTAGATAATTTACTTAGAAAGTTAGTCATAATTAGCTTTTTACCAAGAGCTTTTTTTTTCGGAATTTACTTGGGAGCATCCTTAAGACAACAAGAGAAAACATATACTCTTTATTTTAAAAATTGTTACGTAGTTTTATAGGATTTGAGCATGAACCTATCCAAATTTGATTTAAAAAATATCTAAAATAATCAAAAACTAGAAAAATTAATGAAAATACTACTTAATGTTATATTTGTAGCCTTATACTCATAAATAAATTATGTTACACTCGATTGCAAAATCAACCTAAAAATGTATCAGATTTGACTTCACAAACTCCAAAAGTCACTTTAAAGTAAAAACAGACAATAAAATCAGTGTATATATCATATTTGTTTACTCTATTAAAATATCGAGGTAAGTTTGACGAGTCTCAAGTGTTGCGCTCGCAAATGAACTGGTCAATGATGGAAATTAGGGCCGCCTTATATGAATCATCCAACCCTCACATCACAATTAAGTGCCCTTGACTTTGATTAAGTGCATCTTAGCCACAGGATCGATTCCACACACGGTGTGCGCACAAGTCACGAGGAATTCCGGTTGTTTCACAGTTAAAGCTCTTCACATCTAAATCTCCAACATTCATAAACACCCAACTCTCACATATTGCTAATGATATAGTAAATATAGTTGCATTTGTTGAGATTGTTTTGTTTCCAGTTATTTTTCTTAGAAAATAAGAAATGCTCAATTAGATAAAGATACACATAGTATGATTACAAAATATAATTGTGACCATTATTGTGGACATATATGCTCTTGATATTTGGTAGTCCATCACTCATTCAAGTGTAAGTCACTTTTTTTTCTCATTTTTTTTAGACGAGATTATATAATTTTGGACTCTTTCTATAATTTATTCTTAATTTTTTAGCAATTCTTTTTATAAGAAAATTAATTATTTTTTAAAAATTAAAATTTGTGTTCAACCAAGCAAACTTTTCCAAAATATTTTTATGAGTATTAAACTTGTTATGCCAATCATTCGGGTGCTAAAGATTGAGTCGGATTTGGCTCGAACCGAATCAACCCAACCAGGGATGTTGACCGAAGTCAACTTCTCACCGGCCCCTCCTGCGTTCCTCGCCGCGGCCGCAGCCCGCAGTCTTCATCGCCGCCTCCCCGTGGGCCCGCACCGCCTGCCGCAGCCACAGTCGCCGAAGTCGTCCGCCGCAACCGCCCACGTGCGGTCGCACCTCTCCGCTCACAGGCGGCGAGCCCTCCACCTTCCCTTGCTCCTATAAATTGAGCTTTGGGGAACAACAGCGAGGGAAGCGAAGGAGAGAAGAAGCGAGGTGAAGGTTGAGGAAGGAACCCAAATCCGACCAAGTTCTTCTCCGGCGCGAAGTCCAGTCACCGATCTCCGTCGCCGGCCGGTCACCGTGCTCATTGCAGCACCTGCGGAGTAGGATGAAGAGGAAGTTGACTGGTCAACCATGGTCAACTTTGATTGACGGCGGGTAATTTTGTTTTATTTGGCAAATTTTGGATTTTTTTTCTAAGGAAGTCGTGATGGTGTTGTTAAACCCTCCTACGATTTAATTTTTTATTTTGATTTTTCTTCTTCTTGTGTACATAATAACGATGTTTATGTCATCATTTGAGTCATGTTAAATCGTTTATTTTTATTTTTCATCCTTTATCATCTTATTTTTTCATCTACTCGATCTATATCTTATGGTTAAGTAACCTACTGATCTTTCCTACATACGGTATCAAAGCATTCTTACTAAAGATTATCAGGTTGCTGAGATATGAGATCGAAAAATTGGATCGAAATTTTAAGTACTCTCTAGTAAATGTAAATGTTAAATATAATAAACTAAACTTGTGACAAAGGTAATCCGGAAGGAGGTTAGCTCTATAACATTGATAAATATAGTATACAATCAAAATCGATGTCGACACTTAGGAAGTGAGTAAGTCTCAACTACTTTCGTCGTTGTAGGAAAATATGGATCTATACTATATTATTAATGAATAAATTGAAACTCCATTTATAATAATTGATCAAATGTGTCTTCGATTGACTGGTCAACAAAATCTCTGCTCTTAATGAATCAGTCAACTCTTACATCTTTATCATTAGTTGAACTTTTCTTTCACGATTAAACTGTTTATATCTAAATACCCGACATTCAGGAAACACCTAAGTCTCACATACTAATCAATCATGTCTCATGTCTTATTTCTTAACCATGGAATGCATTAGAGTCTCCAAGAGATAGATATGTACCTTATTCACGTTAACTTGCGCCCGACCAAAATGCAAGACTTTCTCAACCATATCATAGAAGCTTGGACGAGTGTTCGGACCTTATACACTCATAGGTAATTTCTTTCCAACCTCACACCTTATGGAAAAGAAGGTCGAAATGACTTTTCATGCTAATTCACCTCTTCCATCCATCCATCGCGTCATGAGAATTATCCATACTTTTCTTTCAACACTGTAAATCTTCTTGACGTGCACATCGGCGAACATCAACATTTAATTTTTTTTTCTTCTTTTATATGAAAATATTTTTAGATAATTTACTCAGAAAATTAATCATAATTAGTTTTTTACATAAGAGCCTTCTTTTTTTTTTTTAGTTTACTTGGGAGCATCCTTAAGACAAAAAGAGAAAAAGTGTGCTCTTTGTTTTAAAGATTGTTACGTAGTTTTATAGGGTTTTGAGTGTGAACCTGTCCAAATTTGATTTAAAAATATCTAAAATAATCTAAAAATAGAAAAACAAATGAATATAATTTTGACATAATAACGTCGATGCTTAGTTGGTGGGCATTAGTCCATTGGCTCTTTGAATGTGTGAGTAGAGCTTGGGTTTATTATGTTCTCTTCTTTATAAGCACTTGCTTCTTTATAAACAGCTATTTGAGTGATTTAAGAAAAATAACAAGTGAAAAATCGAATGCCATGTCGGCATGAATCCGACACCAAGTTAGATGTCTAATTAATCTTACATATGTAATGATGCATAACCAACATATAATATTGACATTAATGCTTGACGAACGACACTTTACGTTTGGGTAATAGCTAATGTTCTGATAAAACTATTTATTAAAAAATAATTATCTACTTAAATGGAGATAATTGTTACATGTTTACCTATGAAAAGCTCTAGGTATGAACATTGAAGACTCATTGGTACGATCATTAATACTCCTCAAGTTACATACCATTCTAAATTAAGAGTCAGAGGATCCTCGTCGGATATGTCTAGACACTTAGTTTCATGACTTATTGACTGAACAACTTTTAGAAAATCCTTCCATCTCGATACTAATTTTGTGACAACGGTGATTTCGAAGCAAATTTGTTCTATATAACTTTGATAGACCAATCAAAATTAATAATGAATACATTGGAACTCCATCTACATTAATTGAGCAATTGTGACTCCTCTTGACCGGTCGACAAAATCTTTGACGCTAATCTTTGTCTCATTCACATTAATTTTTGCCCGAGCAACACGATAAGATGCATGACTTTGACTTGCGTCTTAGCCATTCGATGAGTATGGATGACTTCCCTCCGACCTCACACCACATGGAAAATAAAGATGGAAATCAAAACATCATGACCTATTATTGGAAGAGTCGTCTCTTCCAATATTCCGCTCTGTCCATATCAAACCATTCATCACGCCATCAGAAATATCCATACTTTCCAATTTATGAAAATATCCATCAGAAATATCCATCAAAAATCAAGGAGCATAAACAATTTATATCCTTTTTTGTTTTATATAAAAATATTTTTTAAATAATTTATTCGAAAAAATCGATCATAGCATTTATCGAAGAGCATTCTTTTTTTCGAATTTACTCGAGAGCATCTTAAGACAGAAAAAGAACAAGTATGCTCTTTATTTTAGGGATATTTACATAGTTTTACGGTGTTAATCTATCCAAGTTTGATTTAAAAAATAAAAAAACTATTAAATCATCTAAAATTAGAAAACCCAATGAAATTACTATTTAATGTTGTATTTATCTTCTATATTAAAATTGAGTTGAATAAGCTTTATGTCATTATACTCATAAGTATATCATGTTATATTCGATTACAGAATCAACATAGAAATATATCACTTAAGAAACTCCTAGAATCACCTTAAAAATAGTCAAAACAATGAAATGAACCTGTAATATTATATTTGCCTGCTCTATTGAAAGATGGAAGTAAGTTTGTGTTACACTTGTCACACTAGTAAATGAACGCTCAATGGAACCCTCACATCAGAATTAAGTTTCCTTTGACTTCTAACTGCGTCTTAGCCACACTAAAGTACGAGTATGCATGACCTTGACTGCGTATTAGCCACTGCATCAATTCTACACGCGGTGTGCGTACATGTCATGGGGATTTCCGGTGGTGATGTGCCTGTATATACATTCCCTCCAACCTCACACCACATGGAAATCATGGCATCGTGACTTATCATTGAAAGATTCGCCTCTTTCATCCCATTCCATTCATATCAAACCATTCATCACGTCATTAGAAATTCATATTTTTCAAAACCGATAGTCTTTCTTGACTTGCAGGTGGGGAACATAAACATTTACATTTTTTTTTTTTTTTAATGAACGCTCAGTGGAACCCTCGCATCAGAATCAAATTTCCTTGACTTCTTAGCCACACTAAAGTTCGAGTATGCTTGACCTTGACTGCGTATTAGCCACAACATCAATTCTACAGATAATGTGCGTACGAGTCATGGGGATTTCCGGTGGTGATGTGCCTATGTATACATATGCCCACGGAGACATCCTTTCCAACCTCACACCTTCACATTTCTTCTCTCTTGAGCGTTCGATCAATGGCTGCAGCTGGTAGCGGCAGTTTCCAGAACGGTCGTATTGCCTCGAAGCGTCTCACGATGCTCGTGGCCCTACTTCTCGCCTCCTGCTGTCTCGGCCATGGCTTCGGCGATGAGGATCATGGCGAGGTGGAGGGAATCGGCAGCAGTTGCATGGAAAGCGAGAGGCGAGCTCTCCTCGCCATCAAATCTGATATGTACGACCCCGACAACTGGTTTTCTTCTTGGACCGGCAAAGACTGCTGTGGGTGGAGAGGTGTGGCCTGCGACAACACCACCGGCCATGTCACCAAGCTCGACCTCCGCTACCCCTACACATACACATACACATACACATACGATATGTGGGATGTGTTTTACGATGTGGAAACAATAGGCGCCAGCAAGGTAAATCCATCTTTGCAAGAACTGAAGCAATTGAAGTATTTGGATTTGAGCATGAATAACTTCTCCCACGCCCCTGTGCCCACAATGATCGCTTCGCTGGTCCACTTGGAATATCTCAACCTATCTTATGCCATGTTCCATGGACCAATTCCTCCTCAGTTCCAGAACCTCTCAAACCTACAATATCTTGATCTTGACGGAGATTTATACGTTAATGATCTCGATTGGCTTTCGTGTATTCCGTCTCTAAAATATCTTGACATGAGTTATGTCAACCTCTCCAAGGCGACCAATTGGTTTTATGTAATTAATTCCATTCCCGCACTCGAAGTGTTGCGTTCGAGGGCACTTGGATTTGAGTTGGAATCAATTATCTGGAGATATTCCTCCAGGGAGCCTTAGAGACCTGGAGTACCTAGACTTATCAACGAATTCTATTGTCGACGTCCATATCTTAGCTTCTCTGGGGAATCTCACAAACTTGCGACATTTAGACTTGGGGAGCAATTCAATCAGTGGAGAAATTCCACCAACCGTAGGAAAATTTGGCCGATTGGAGGACCTAGATTTGTCCTATAATGGCATCATTGGAAAAATACCACAGGCCATCGGCAACCTCAGTAACCTATTGGAATTACATTTATCAGCCAACAAAATTGTGGGATGGATACCACCGAGCATCGGCAACCTCACCAACTTGTTAATATTGGATTTATCAACGAATAATATTAGCGGATACATTCCAGAGACTTTGGGTACTCTCATCCATATGGAGGAATTATATTTGTTGAACAATCGTATTTCTGGACAAATACCAGAAACCATTGGGGATCTTCAAAATCTATGGATGTTATTTTTAAACAATAACCTTATTTCTCAGCAGATACCAAATACGATCGGAAAACTCCATCGCTTGTGGTACTTGGACATATCATATAACAACTTATCTGGTCAGATACCAACGACAATCCGTAAACTCCACTACTTGCGAGACTTGGACATATCATATAACAACTTATCTGGTCAGATACCAACGACATTGGGTGATCTATGCAATTTGACCATGTTAGATTTGTCTCACAATAACATTGGTGGAGAGCTTACAAATCTATTTTACGGTTTGTCTACTTGTTCACAAGGTGCATCTTTATCATCCTTAGTCCTGAAGGGTAACAATTTGAGCAGGATTATTCCTTCGAGCATGGGCCAATTATCTCAGTTACAAGAGGTAGACCTCTCCTCAAACTCGCTGGCAGGCAACATCACCGAGGCACACTTTTTAAATCTTACAAGCTTATCAGAATTGATAATCGCTTCCAACTCCTTGAATGTGATGCTACCAAATGATTGGCGACCCCCTTTTAGTGCCATCACTATCGATATGAGCTTTTGTCATCTCAGAGGAAAATTTCCTGAATGGTTTCAGACTCAACAACAATTGCAATGGCTTTATCTATTCGGAGTTGGAGTCTCAGGCAGCCTCCCCATTTGGTTTTCAAATTTCTCAAAAGGTTTGGAAATTCTTAACTTGAGCTCCAACTATTTGACTGGTCAATTACCTTCTGCTCCCCAATTCATATTGGATCTCTCCAACAACTCATTTGTCGGACCTATTCCATCGAGCTTCGAACAAGGTGCAAGTCTCATTTTATTATCTTTGTCTCGTAATCATATCAACGGTGATTTCCCTTCCTTCTTTTGTTATATGGACTCGCTTGAAGTTCTCGACCTATCTAACAATCACTTAATTGGAGAAATTTCGGATTGTCATAACTCATTTCCAACCTCTCTACAATCTTTGCATTTAAATAATAACAACCTATCCGGAACGATTCCTTCATTTTTGAAACACTGTAACAAATTAATTACCGTTGATTTAGGTGAAAATAAATTATTTAGTAAAATTCCCACATGGATAGGAAGAAACCACTCGTCATTGAAGGTTCTTCGTCTGAGGTCAAACTTATTATATGGTACTATCCCTGAGAACATAGTGGATCTCACTTCTCTTCAGGTTTTGGATCTTTCTTCCAACAATTTATTTGGTAGCCTACCATCATCTCTAGGAAATTTCAATGCCATGGTTGAGGTACAAAATGATAACAGGCCATTGCTCCAAGGTAACTATACTTATATCGAGAGCAGCTTATTAACAACGAAAGGATCAATGGTTGATTACACAACCATTCTCTCGCTGGTGACAAGTATAGACTTGTCAAATAATCATCTCTCTGGTGAAATCCCAAAAGAACTGACAAAGCTTCTCGGATTGCGCTTCCTGAACTTATCCAACAATCATTTGACGGGGAGGATTCCAGAAAAGATGGGTGACATGAAACTGCTTGAATCACTTGACTTATCGGTGAACAGTCTCACAGAGGAGATACCTTCGAGCTTTTCTTCTATGAATTTTCTGGCTAGTTTGAATCTGTCTTACAACAACTTATCAGGAAAAATACCAACGAGTGGTCAATTGTCGACCTTTGACTCATGGACATATGTGGGTAACAAAGACCTTTGCGGTACGCCACTGCCAGATTGCCCTGTTTATCAAACTCCACCTGATGCCAGAGTTAAAGATGATGAGAAGCTCGACAAATTATTGGAGTACACCAGTATTGTGGTTGGATTTGTGGTCGGCTTTTGGCTGTTTATTGGCACACTCATCATGAAGCAGGCCATCAGATTCGCTTTCTTCCTACGGATCGACAAGACCAGCGACTGGATCTATGTTCAGTTTGCAGTAAAGGTTGCGAAGCTCAAATCCAAATGGCAAACGATGACATGAACTGTGGGTAAGTGCTCATGTTGTCCTTTGTAGTTAGTCGCATCGAAATCTTGTGTTAGCATGTAACGATGTTATCATATTATGCTGTCATGATTAAGCTGAAATAAGCATCATAGATGGTCTATAATCGTTATATGTAGTAGTTCTAGTATCATAACATCTCCATCAATCATCATTTTGCTATCGCCTGGCCTTCTCTTGTCGATTGATACATATCTGACAACTAAAAGATTAATTGCAACAGTGTATGTCATACTGTATCTAATGGTCCTTTTTTTTTCTTTACCAAAATCAATTATATTTCTTGAGATTATATACAAATTTCATTGTTTCATAGAGATTGTTTTCTCCTGTTATTGTTCTTGCAATAAAAAAAAAATCAACCATGTTATTATGCTCTAATGATACAATTACACAATAAAATTATAATCATTGTTGTGGACATGCTCTTCGTATTTGGCCAAAATTGATGTTTTACTCAAGTACCAAATCTTTCTTTTCTGAGATGAGATCGTATATTTTGATCATCATCAAAATTCATATTACTATGAGACTCACTCTTAAAAAAATCATTATTAACCATTTATATAACCTTTTTTTTTTACAAAAGTATATTTTTTTGAAAAAAATAAAAGCCATGTTCAACCAAACAAATTTATCCATCAAAATTTTCTAGAAGTAAATTATTATTAATAAATACATTTTCAAATTCATGTCTATCAAATTTATCCATCTGAACAAATGCTTATTCCTATCATTCGGGTACTAAAGCTCGAGATATTTGATTATATAATTATCTTAAGAAAGATATTCTGTGTTTCTTGAATGACTTTTTTTTTTTGACAGATCAACATTTTATGTCACTTGTGATTGTTTCAGTATTCTTAACCATAGGAATTTTTTTTTTTGTTTCTTTTTCCTGGAAGTCACATTTTGCAGCACATGCAGGGCTTTGTTTTAGTTCAAAATCTGCAGATGTTATCTTTAGAAAATAATCATATTTCTGGACAGATACCAGAAACTATTGGGGGTCTCCAAAATTTGAAGTTGTTGATTCTTGATTTTAACTCTATTACTGGGCAAATACCAAATACGATTGGTAGACTCCATAGCTTGCTGCACTTGGACATATCACATAACAATTTATCAGGTCCGCTACCAAAAACGATGGGTGGTCTGTGCAACTTGACCGTGCTGGATTTGAGTTATAACAATATTAGTGGGGAGCTAATCAATCTATTTGATGGTTTATCCACCTGCGCACAAGGGGCATCTTTACTTGCCTTACATATGGACGGTAACCATTTAAGCGGCACTATTCCTTCTAGTATGGGTCAAGTATCTCAATTAAGCGTTGTCTTGAAGACACTGCTGCTTGTTTGTTGAACTTGGAAAACGAATGTAAATTCATTCAAGGATCAAACTGCCCATACAAGAAGGGCAAAGGCATTACATTCCTATTAAAAATGTTTCATAATTAGTTATCCGTCTCCAAGTCATTATAGACTCCTAATATGTGTTGAAAGATAATGATATTGATTTTCTTGGCTAGTCGTTCTATATCACTATGAAGATGTGATTCTTTATAAAATTGATCCATTTAAGTGAGTCCATACAAAACAATTACATTTCCCATCATCGAAGGTTGGCCCTTTCTAAGGCCTTCAAAATAGTTTCTTCGGTCGATTTGTTTGGGTTCTTACACTTTGCATCCATATATCTAACTATATATAATAATTTTTCATCATGGATGTTTCTTTTTCTTCGTCCATTATAAATTTGGTGTAAGTTGAGCCTTTGATTGAGTCACCATTGAATTTCCACAATGTAATAAAATGTTAATTGCAACAACAAACTGTCACTAGTCTTACTATTTCTATAGATCATTTATATATATAAAATGTTATATTCACAGAATTGTCTGTGACATGTTGACATCTAAATAGGTCAATTAGTGTCCGACCAAATCATCTCGAATTGAGGACATAAAAAATTGAATGCCAGTAACCTAAGACTTAATTGGATAGCAAATATCTATGAATTACTTGTCGTGATTACCAAGTTGGCTCAAATTATTGAAGAACAACATTACAAAAAAAAAAATACAAGTATGAAAAAAAATCCTTGACAGTTATGATTTGATTGTTCTAGATAAGACTTATATATCTCAGGATGCTAAAGGGGGTGACTATTATTGGGTTTTATCTATAAGATTGTACTTTAAAATATATGTAAAAAAGTGTTTATGAGTTTTTGAAGTTGGATTTGAGTTGAATGAGATTTATTTTATTTTATTTAATAAATTTAATAAATTTATTTCTTTTAAAACTATTCATTACAAAATAACTATCAACTAAATGGGGATAATTACATATTTTTACTATGAAAGACTCTAGGTAGGTATGATCCTTGAAAACTCATTGGCTAATAAGCTCTTATTATAGGTTATTGCACCTCAAGTTACATACATCATAACTTAAGAGTTAGAGGGCTCTTGTTGGATTATCCTTGACTTAGTTTTCTAACTCGTTCAAAGTTTTAAGTAAAGAGTATTGCTCCTCAAGTTACATGTTATCTAACATATGCATTTATGGGACATTATCGAGTATACTTCTGATTTAATTTTTATGAAGATCATTTGATTAAGTCATTTCATCATGATACTAAATTGGTGACAAAGGTTATCTTAAAGAAAGTTAGTTCTATAACGTTGATAAATGTAACAGATAATCTAAATCGATGTTGACACTTAGGAAGTGGCATGTGAAAGTTCCACCTACTCTTCTCCTCATAGGAAAATGTATATCCACACTACATTATTAATGAATAAATTGGAACTCCTATTATAATAATTGAGTAAATGTAACTCCGATTGACTGGTCAACAAAATCTCTCACGTTAATGAATCATTCAACTCTTGCATCTTTATCATGAGTTGATTTTTTTATTTCATGATTAAACTCTTCACATCTAAATCTCCAATATTCATGAAACACACAAGTCTCACATATTAATCAATCAACTCTCACATCTTCTTATATTTTGACTGTGGTATGCATCAAAGTCTCCAAGAGATAGATATGTGTCTCAATCATGTTGACTTGTGCCCGAGCAAGCTTTTGACTTGTGTCTCAACCATGTGATAGAAGCTTCAATAAGTACAGATGACTTCCCTCCAACCTCACACCACATGGAAATCAAGGCATCGTGACCTATCATTGGAAGATTCGCCTCTTCCATCCCATTCCATCCATATCAAACCATTCATCACGTCATCAGCAATCCATACTTTCCAAAACTGATAGTCTTTCTTGACTTGCTGGTGGGGAACATAAACATTTACATCCCTTTTTGTTTCGTATAAAAATATTTTTGCATAATTTATTCAGAAAAATCAATCATAATTAGCATGTATCGTAGAGCATTCTTTGTTCCAAATTTACTCGAGAGCAAATTCGGTGTTATCGTAGAGCAAATTCAGAAAAATCGATCATAACAAGTATGCTCTTTATTTTAGGGATTTTTACATAGTTTTATAGTGTTAATCTATCCGAGTTTGATTTAAAAACAAAATCTATAAAATCATCTAAAATTAGAAAACCCAATGAAATTACTATTTAATGTTGTATTTATCTTCTATATTAAAATTGAGTTGAATAAGCTTTATGTCATTATACTCATACGTGTACCATGTTATATTCGATTACAAAATCAACATAGAAATATATTACTTAAGAACCTCCTAGAATCACCTTAAAAAGAGAAAAGAACAATGAAATCAACATGTATATCATATTTGCCTACTCTATTGAAAGATGGATGGAAGTTTGTGTCACACTTGTAACACTGGTAATGAACGCTCAAATTCCGGTGGTGATGTGCCTATATATACATGCCCACAGAGTTCTCCTCTCCAACCTCACACCTTCACTTTTCTCTTCTCTTGAGCGTTCAATCGATGGCTGCAGCTGGTAGCGGCAGTTTCCAGTGCGGACGTATTGCCTCGAAGCGTGTCATGATGCTCGTGGCCTTCCTTCTCGTCTCCTGCTGCCTCGGCCATGGCTTCGGCGATGAGGATCATGTGGAGGTGGAGGGAATCAACAGCAGCTGCATGGAGAATGAGAGGAGAGCTCTCCTCGCCATCAAATCCGATATGTACGACCCCGGCGACAGGTTTTCTTCTTGGACCGGCAAAGACTGCTGTGGGTGGAGAGGTGTGGCCTGCGACCACACCACCGGCCATGTCACCAAGCTCGACCTCCGCTACCCCTACAAATACACATACACATACACATACGATATGTGGGATGTGCTTTACGATGTGGAAACAATAGGCGCCAGCAAGGTAAATCCATCTTTGCAAGAACTGAAGTACTTGAAGTATTTGGATTTGAGCATGAATAACTTCTCCCACGCCCCTGTGCC
>LVTN01001991.1:8038-21036 GCA_001649415.1 Musa itinerans | reverse complement strand
ATTATGCTGTCATGATTAAGCTGAAATAAGCATCATAGATTCCCTGTATACATTACATGTATTATTTCTAGTATCATAACATCTCCATCTATCATCATTTTCCTGGCCTTCGCTTATCGATCGTTACATATCTGACAACTAAAAGATTAATTGCAAGAGTGTATGCCATACATACTCTGTTTGCTAAGGAAATAGTTAATCTACCTATATTTAATCAATGTTTGAGAGTGGAGATTGTGTTTTTCTGTTTGTTCTTACAATATATTATTATTGGTGAAATTAGATAAAGATAATGACAATCATAGTGTAGAGAGACAGACAATTAGACAATAAAATTATAATCATTAATGAGGACATGCTCTTAGTGTTCAACTGAAATCATTGTCTTATTCGAGTGAAGAATCTTTCTTTTCTGAGATGAGATTGTATATTTTGATCCTCCTCAAAATTCATATAGTATGAGACTCACTTTTCATTTTCTACCAGAGTACATATGCTTTTTTCTGCTAAAATAAAATCCATATCCATCAATTTTTTTTAAAGTGAATTATTATTAATAAATTAGTTTTATAAATTCTACCAGACTCAATTTGGGGCTAAAGTTTGAGACTTTTGATTATATAATTATATTAAGAGAGATATTGTATGTTTCTTGATTGAGTTTTTTTCGTTAATCAGCATTTTATGTTATGTGCATTTATTTCAGTATTCATAACATGAGAGTATATATATATTTTGTTCTTTTTCCCTGGAAATCATATTTTGCAGGACTGGCAGAACTTTGATTCAGGTGTTACCAGAATGCTTTATATAAGTTCCCGATTTGCTGCTATTTTGGGGTTTCTATAATAAAAAGCAGATTGCCACCAGTTCAGCTGATGCAGGAGTCAAACTAGAAGAAGATGATGATGGAGATATGCTTGAAACAATAATATTAGATGTTACTAGCGTTGTCGTGGGATTCATAGTTGTTTCTGGGGTTTCTATCGGCGTAGTGATCATGAAGCAAGGCTTATGGATTACTCTCTTCCAACAAATCGACAACATCTATGGCTGGATGCAGATATGTGCAGCTGAAAGCTGAAGCCCAGAATAATGACGAAGCATCAATTGAACTGTGGCTAAGTGCTAAGATTGTCTATGTATACTTTCATGTATTTTTGTGTTCGAGTGTTTTGATTCACGCATGACCATTTGGTGTTGCCTCGCCTTGTTTATTGAACTTGGATATGATTAGCATTTCTTTTCTTCATCAACTTGTATTAGATTGTCTATGTATAGGATTTGAGTGTGAACCTTTCCAAATTTGATTTGAAAAATATCTAAAATCATCTAAAAATAGAAAAACTAATGAAAATACTACTTAAATGTTATATTTGTCTTCTATATCAAAAGATTGAGGTGAGTTGACTAAACTTTATAGCCTTATACTCATAATAATAAATTATGTTACACTCGATTGCCAAATCAACCTAAAAATGTATCACATTTGACTTCACAACCTAAAAATGTATCAGATTTGACTCGAGCGATAATTTTTTATCTGGAGATATTCCACAAACTCTATGCAGCCTTAGACGTCTGGAGTATCTTGACATATCACGGAAAATAACAGTCACTGGACATATCCCAGCTTCGGTGGGGAATCTCACAAGCTTGCGATACTTATTCTTGGGAAGCAATTTGATCACCGGAGAGATACCACCGAGCATAGGCAACCTCACCAACTTGGTGTTCTTAGATTTATCAAGAAATGACATTGTCGGAAGTATTCCAGAGGCTTTTGGTGCTCTCATCCATACGAAGGTATTATATCTCTATGGCACTCATATTTGTGGACAAATACCAGCAACTCTTGGGGATCTCCAATACTTACATGAGTTGATTTTAGAAGGTAACTCTATTACTGGACAAATACCTTATTCGTTTGGTAGACTCCATAGCTTGGAGTACTTAGACTGAGCAATTTAACAATGCTGGATTTGTCAAATAACAACATTGGTGGGAGCTAACTAATCTATTTGATGGTTTATCCATCTGTGCACAATGGACATCTTTATTTTATATATATATATATATATATATATATATATATGCGGTATAATATTTAAGCGGCATTATTGCTTCAAGGGTCGAATATCTCAATTACGAGATTTATTCATCTTCTCAAACTCTTTAGTAGATAGCATCACCGAAGCACACTTTTCTAATCTCACAAACTTATTGAGATTTATAATATCTTCAAACTCTTTGAACGTGATCCTATCAAATGATTGGCTTCCTCCTTTTAGTGCGGAATTTATTGGCATGAACTTTTGTCATTTAGGAGCTGAATTGCCTGCTTGGCTTCAAATTCGGACGCAATTAACAACTCTATATCTATGTGAAGTTGGACTCTCCGATAATCTCCTGATTTGGTCTTCGATTTTTTTGAAAGAGTTGCAAAATCTTATCATGAGCTTTGACAATTTGATAAGCCAATGATCTTTATATCCCAAATACATGTTGAACCTCTCCAGTAACTCATTTGTTGGATCAATTCCCTTAAGTTTCGCAAAAGCTACAAGCCTCTCTCTATTATCTTTATCTCATAATCATATCAATGGTAGACTACATCCCTTCTTTTACAATGTGCAATCGCTTGAAGTCTTTAACCTATCTAGCAATCATTCCTACATCGCTTGAAGTCTTTAACCTATCTAGCAATCATTCCTACATTATCTATAATCTTTACATTTGAATAATAACAATCTGTCTGGAACAATTTCTTTGTTTTTGAAACATTGTGACCAATTAGTTATCCTTGATCTTGATGAAAATAAATTATATGGTGAAATACCAACATAGGTAGGTCGAAACCTTTTGTCACTGAAAGTTCTTCATCTAAGGTCAAACCTACTATATGATACCATCCCAATGAATATAGTAAACCTCACTTTTCTCCAGGTTTTGGATCTTTCTTCCAACAGTCTAACTGGTAGTCTACCATCATCTCTCGAAAATTTCAGTGACATGGTTGAGATACAGAATGATACCAGTCCAGTGCTTTGTGTCTACGACTATCATTATGAAGAGAGCATCTTCATGACTACAAAAGGATCGATGGTAGATTACACAACCATTCTCTGTATTACTTGATAAATCTAATTGATTACACAACCATTCTCTGTATAATACATGTAATGTATACAGAGAATGGTTGATTACACAATCATTCTCCGGTTCGTGACGTGCATAGACTTGTCAAATAATCATCTCTCCGGTGAAATCCCAAAAGAACTGACAAAGCTTCTTGGATTGCGCTTCCTAAACTTATCCAACAATCATTTGATGGGGAGGATTACAGAAAAGATTGGTGATATGAAACAGCTTGAATCACATGACTTATCGGTGAACAGTCTCACAGGGGAAGTTACCTTCGAGCTTTTCTTCTATGCATTTCCTGGAAAGTATGAATCTGTCTTACAACAACTTATCAGGAAAAATACTCACGAGTTGTCGACCTTTGACTCGTAGACATATGTGGGCAATAAAGACCTCTGTGGTACGCCACTGCCGGATTGCCCTGTTTATCAAACTCCACCTGACTCACGAGTCAAACAAGAAAAAGAAGGTGAAGATGATGAGAAGCTCCAAAAATTATTGGAGTACAGCAGTATTGTGGTTGGCTTTTGGATGTTTATTGGAACACTCATCGTGAAACAGGCCATCAGAGTTGCTTTCTTCCGATGGATCGACGATACCAGCGACTGGATATATGTTCTGTTTGCAGTAAAGCTTGCGAGGCTCAAATCCAAATGGCAAACGATGACATGAACCAGCAAGTGTTCCACCTCTTATATTACCAACTAAAGGTCAAGTGGTCCTTTGCGGGAAGTCATCCCCAAATCTTGCGTTAGCATGTAATGTTGTTATCATGTTTTGTTGTCACAACAAACCAGAAGGTCTATATACATTACATGTAATTGTTACTGCGACATCTCCATGCATATGATCATTTCGGTATCATGTTGCTTTCAAGACAATCAAAGGTCATTTACACATATCTGGCAACTAAAAGAATTGTATTTCTTGAGATTATATGCAAAAAAAATATTGTTTTATAGAATGTCTGTCATACAATGTTTGCTAATGAGATAGTAAATATAGTTACAATATGTTGGGACTTTTTATTTTCAGTTTTTTCTTAAAAAAAAAAGAAAGAAATTCAAGTATGTTATTATGCTCAATTAGATAAAGATAAACATTCATAAAAGAGAGACAGTATGATTATAAAATATAATTGTGACCATGCTCTTGATATTTGGTAGTCGATGACTTGAATATTCAAGTGTGAGTCATTTTTTCTCTCTTTTTTTTAGGATGAGATTATATAATTTTGATCCTCCTTGATATTTATATTAGCACGAGACTCTTTCTTTAAATTATTCTTAAAATTTTCGGAATTCTTTTTTTACAAGAAAAAGATTTTTTTTTTCGAAATAAAATTTGTGTTCAACCAAGCAAACTTGTCCCAAAATTTTGTATCTGTGTATAAACTTCTTATGCCTATCATTCGGGTGCTAAAGATGAGAATTCAATAACCAATCTCAAGAATGGCAATCAGAATTCCTGCATGAGTCTTTTGGTCAACCAACATTAATTGCTTCCACATATTTAATGATCACAGCAAAAAAATGATTATGTGGAATAATTTTCCTTCACATCCATAGAATTAAGTGTGGGAACTGGACTCCAAATTGAGTCGGATTTGGGCTCCAATCGAATCAACTCGGGATGTTGACCGACGTCTACTTCTCATCGGCCCCACCTACGTACCTCGCCGCAGCCGTTCCCCGCGCCCGCGTTCACACAGTGCACCACCGCACGCGGGGGCGTTTCACGCTCTGCATCGCCGCCTCCCCGTGGGCCCGCACCGCCCGCCGCAACCGCCCACGTGCGGTCGCACCTCTCCGCTCTCAGGCAGCGAGCCCTCCACCTTCCCTTGCTCCTATAAATGGAGCTTTGGGGAACAACAGCGAGGGAAGCGAAGGATAGAAGAAGAAGAGAGGTGAAGTGAGGAAGGAGCCCAAATCCGGCGTGAAGTCCGGTCGCCGATCTCCGTCGCCGGCCGGTCACTGTGCTCATTGCAGCACCTGCGGAGTAGAGGAAGAAGAGGAATTTGACTGGTCAACATTGATGAACAGGGGTAATTTTGTATTTTTGGTTTATATGGTAAATTTTAGATTTTTTTTAAAGAAAGTCAGTGTTGCAACACTCGTATGATTAAAGGTATGGCACATTCGTAAGTTAAAAGAGAAACTTAACTTCATTGTCCACTTTGGCTGCCCTAGGCTATGGCTGAGCCCAAATCGAACTAAAGTTCTTTTTCGACAAAACATTTGTTCAGCGATCTTTGTCGTCGGTCCGTCGTCACTTAATCTCATTGCAACAGTTGTAAAGTAGAGAAAGTTAGATTGGTCAACTTTGGTTATTGTTCTAACTCTCACATCTTTATCGTGAGTTGATTATTATTTAACAGTTAAATTGTTCACATCTAAATCTCCAACACCCAAATCTCTCATATTAATCAGTCAACTGTCAATGGCATCGGATTTATGTCTCATTCACATAGGTTTGCATCCGAGGAATACGATAAAAATGTAAGACTTCAACTTGCGTCTCAACCACATGATAGAAGCTTCGATGAGTATGGATGACTTCTCTCCAACCTCACGCCACGATAAGATGGAAATTAAGGCGTCGTGACTTATCCTTGGAAGATTCGCCTCTTTCATCCCATTCCATTCATATCAAATCATTCATCACGTCATCAAAAATCCATGCTTTCCACACCGATAGTCTCAAATCATGTTGACGTCTAAATATGGTCAATTAGTGTCCTACCAAATCATCTCGAATTGAGGACATAAAAAATTGAATGCAGTAACCTAAGACTTAATTGGATAGCAAATATCTATGAATTACTTGTAGTGATTACCAAGTTCTAATATGACTCAAATTACAAAACTATTCATTACAAAATAACTATATACTAAATGGAGATAGTTACATATTTTTACTATGAAAGACTCTAGGTAGGTATGATCCTTGAAAACTCATTGGCTAATAAGCTCTTATTATAGGTTATTGCACCTCAAGTTACATACATCATAACTTAAGAGCTGGAGGGCTCTTGTCAAATGTATCCTTGACTTAGTTTTCTAACTCGTTCACTATAAGTTTTAAGAGTATTGCTCCTCAAGTTGCATGTTATCTAATATATGCATTTATGGGGCATTATCGAGCATACTTCTGATTTAACTTTTATGAAGATTATTTGATTAGATCATTTCATCATGATACTAAATTTGTGACAAAGGTTATCTTGAAGAAAGTTAGTTCTATAACGTTGATAAATATAACAGATAATCAAAATCGATGTCGACACTTAGGAAGTGACATGTAAAAGTCCTAACGACTCTTCTCATGATAGGAAAATGTATATCCACACTACATTATTAGTGAATAAATTAGAACTTCATTTATAATAATTGAGCAAATGTGACTCCGATTGACTGGTCAACAAAATCTCCAACATTGATGAATCATTCAACTCTTACATTTTTATCCCGAGTTGATTTTTTATTTCACGGTTAAACTCTTCACATCTAAATCTCCAACATTCCTCAAACACCTAAGTCTCGTATATTAATCAATCAACTCTCACATCTTATATTTTGACCGTGGTATGCATCAAAGTCTCCAAGAGATAGATATGTGTCTCAATCACGTTGACTTGTGTGCGCGCAAGCTTTTGACTTGCCTCTCAGCCACATGATAGAAGCTTGGATGAGGATAGATGACTTCCCTCCAACCTCACACCACATGGAAATCATGGCATCGTGACCTATCATTGGAAGATTCACCTCTTCCATCCCATTCCATCCATATCAAACCATTTGTCATTAGAAATCCATACTTTCCAAAACCGATAGTCTTTCTTGACTTGCAGGTGGGGAACATAAACATTTACATCCCTTTCTGTTTCGTATAAAAATAATTTTGCATAATTTATTCAGAAAAATCAATCATAATTAGCATTTATCGTAGAGCATTCTTTGTTCCGAATTTACTCGAGAGCAAATTTGGTGTTATCGTAGAGCAAATTCAGAAAAATCGATCATAACAAGTATGCTCTTTATTTTAGGGATTTTTACATAGTTTTATAGTGTTAATCTATCCGAGTTTGATTTAAAAACAAAATCTATAAAATCATCTAAAATTAGAAAACCCAATGAAATTACTATTTAATGTTGAATTTATCTTCTATATGAAAATTGAGTTGAATAAGCTTTTAAGTCATTATACTCATACATGTACCATGTTATATTCGATTACAGAATCAACATAGGAAATATATCACTTAAGAAACCCCAAGAATCACCTTAAAAATAGAAAAGAACAATGAAATCAGCATGTATATCAGATTTGCCGGCTCTATTGAAAGATGGAAGTAAGTTTGCGTTACACTTGTAACGCTGGTAAATGAACGCTCAATGGAACCCTCACATCAGAATTAAGTTTCCTTTCACTTCTAACTGCGCATTAGCCACAGCATCAATTCTATAGCTAATGTGCGTACAAGTCATGGGGATTTCCGGTGGTGATGTGCCTATATATACATGCCCACAGAGTTCTCCTCTCCAACCTCACACCTTCACTTTTCTCTTCTCTTGAGCGGTCAATCGATGGCTGCAGCTGGTAGCGGCAGTTTCCAGTGCGGACGTATTGCCTCGAAGCGTCTCATGATGCTCGTGGCCTTACTTCTCGTCTCCTGCTGTCTCGGCCATGGCTTCGGCGATGAGGATCATGTGGAAGTGGAGGGAATCGGCAGCAGCTGCATGGAGAGCGAGAGGAGAGCTCTCCTCGCCATCAAATCCGATATGTACGACCCCGGCGACAGGTTTTCTTCTTGGACCGGCAAAGACTGCTGTGGGTGGAGAGGTGTGGCCTGCGACCACACCACCGGCCATGTCACCGAGCTCGACCTCAGCTACCACGACACATACACATTCATATACCCAGACCCATACTTATACACAACCGATATGTGGGATGTGTTTAACGACGGGGAAACAATAGGCGTCAGCAAGGTAAATCCATCTTTGCAAGAACTGAAGCATTTGAAGTATTTGGATTTGAGCATGAATAACTTCTCCCACGCCCCTGTGCCCACAATGATCGCTTCACTGGTCCACTTGGAATATCTCAACCTATCTAATGCCATGTTCGATGGACTGATTCCTCCTCAGCTGGGGAACCTCTCAAACCTACACTATCTCGACCTTCAGGGATGGTATTATGATGATTTACATGTTGATGATCTCGATTGGCTCTCCCGTATTTCTTCTCTAAAATATCTTGACATGAGTTATGTCAACCTCTCCAAAGCAACCAATTGGTTCTACATAATTAATTCAATCTCCACACTCGAAGTACTACATTTGAGCCATGCAGACTTGCCATATGTTCCATCTCCTTTGCCCCCTTTTAATCTGACAACCATGGCTACTTTGGATTTGTCTTGGAATTCTAACATCATTCACGTCGACTATGATAAGCTGGCTTTCTAACGCCACCAGCCTCGAGAACCTCCTCCTTTCTAGCTGTGGGAGTCTCACTATCGAGTCGCTACAAGTTGCTCTAGGAGCTCTCAGTAATCTGAAGGGATTGGATTTGTCGTACAACTCCCTTGAAGGAACAATTCTTGGAATTCTGAACAATGTCAGTAGCAGGGACTTCAAGCATCTAGACTTGAGCAACAATGGTTTATCCGGAGATATTCCACAAACTCTATGGAGACTGAGACGCCTGGAGTACCTAGACTTACATTGGAATTTTTATGTCAAGGTACATCTCTTAGCTTTGCTGGCGAATCTCACAAACTTACGACATTTAGACTTGGGGAACAACTTAATCGGTGGAGAAATTCCATTAACCGTCGGAAATTTTGTCCGATTGGAGTACCTAGATTTGTCCAATACTGGCATCATCGGAAAAATACCAGAGAGCATCGGCAACCTCACTAACCTAGTTGGATTAGATTTACATCGGAACAAAATTGCCGGAAGCATTCCAAAGACCTTGGGTTCTCTCATCAATATGAAGATATTATATTTGTATGACAATCGTATTTTTGGACAAATACCAGAAACCATCGGGGGTCTTCAAAATCTGCAAATGTTATCTTTAGACTATAACTTTATTTCTGGACAGATACCAAAAACCATTGGAGGTCTTCAAAATCTGCAGATGTTATCTTTAGAAAATAATCGTATTTCTGGACAGATACCAGAAACTATTGGGGGTCTCCAAAATTTGAAGTCGTTGATTCTTGATTTGAACTCTATTATCTGGCAAATACCAAATACGATTGGTAGACTCCATAGCTTGCTGCACTTGGACATATCACGTAACAATTTATCAGGTCCGCTACCAAAAACGATGGGTGGTCTGTGCAACTTGACCGTGCTGGATTTGGTTTCGAACAACATTAGTGGGGAGCTAACCAATCTATTTGATGGTTTATCCACCTGCGCACAAGGGGCATCTTTACTTGCCTTATATATGCACTATAACCATTTAAGCGGTACTATTCCTTCAAGTATGGGTCAATTATCTCAATTAGGAGATATATTCCTCTAACAATTTATCAGGTCCGCTACCAAAAACGATGGGTGGTCTGTGCAACTTGACCGTGCTGGATTTGAGTTATAACAATATTAGTGGGGAGCTAATCAATCTATTTGATGGTTTATCCACCTGCGCACAAGGGGCATCTTTACTTGCCTTACATATGGACGGTAACCATTTAAGCGGTACTATTCCTTCGTGTATGGGTCAAGTATCTCGATTAACAGATATATTCCTCTCCTCAAACTCTTTGGCAGGTAAGATCACCGAAGCACATTTCTCTAATCTCACAAACTTAATGGCATTAGAAATATCTTTCAACTCCTTTGACATAATCCTACCAAATGATTGGCATCCCCCATTTAATGTCAAATATCTTGGCATGAGTTTTTCTCGTTTAAGAGCTGAATTGCCTGCTTGGCTTCAAACTCAGACACGATTAACATCTCTATATCTACGTCGAGTTGGACTCTACGGCAATCTCCCGGTTTGGTTTGCAAATTTCTCAAGAGGGTTGCAGAATCTTGACATGGGCTCTAACAATTTGCAAGGTCAATTACCTTTTGCTCCCCAATCGATATTGGATCTCTCCAATAACTCATTTGCTGGACCTATTCCCCCAAGTTTCGCAAAAGCTACGAGTCTCTCTCAATTATTTTTGTATCATAATCATATAAGTGGTGGTTTTCCTCCCTTCTTTTGCAACATGAAATCACTTCAAGTCCTTGACTTATCTAACAATCACTTAACTGGAGAAATCCCGGTTTGTCATGACTCATTCCCTACCTCTCTAACAAGTTTTCAATTGAATAATAACAATTTGTCTGGAATAATTCCTTCGTTTCTGAGACATTGTTCGCACTTAACTACCCTTGATTTGGGTGATAATAAATTATCTGGGAGAATACCAACATGGATAGGTGAAAAACTTTTATCGTTGAATTTTCTTAGTCTGAGGTCAAACTTATTAGATGGTTCCATCCCAATGAATCTAGCAAATCTCACTTCTCTCCAAGTATTAGATCTTTCTTCCAACAATCTATTTGGTGGTGTACCATCATCTCTAGGAAATTTCACTGCCATGGTCGAAATACATAATGTTACCAGGCCATCGTTGTTTGTCGACTATTATTATCACGGGGGCATCTTATTAACCATAAAAGGATCAACGGATGAGTACACAACCATTCTCTGGCTGGTGACAAGCATAGACTTGTCAAATAATCATCTCTCCGGTGAAATCCCAAAGGAACTGACCAAGCTTCTCGGGTTGCGCTTCCTAAACTTATCCGGGAATAATTTGACAGGGAGGATTCCAGAAAAGATTGGTGATATGAAACAGCTAGAATCACTTGACTTATCGATGAACAGTCTCACTGGGGAGATACCTTCAAGCTTTTCTGCTATGAATTTCCTGGATTATTTGAATCTGTCTTACAATAACTTGTCAGGCAAAATACCCACGAGTAATCAATTGTCGACCTTTAACTCATGGTCATATGTGGGTAACAAAGACCTTTGTGGTACGCCACTGCCAGATTGCCCTGTTTATCAAACTCCACCTGATGCCAGAGTTAAAGATGATGAGAAGCTGGACAAATTATTGGAGTACACCAGTATTGTGGTCGGATTTGTGGTTGGCTTTTGGCTGTTTATTGGCACGCTCATCATGAAGCAGGCCATCAGATTCGCTTTCTTCCGACGGATCGACTGGACCATTGACTGGATCTATGTTCAGTTTGCAGTTAAGCTTGCGAAGCTCAAAGCCAAATGGCAAACAACGACATGAACTGCCGGTAAGTGCTAAAGTGTGTCATGTTTTCCTTTGTAGTTAGTCGCATCGAAATCTTGCGTTAGCATGTAATGATGTTATCATATTATGCTGTCATGATTAAGCTGAAATAAGAATCATGGATTCTCTGTATACATTACATGTATTAGTTCTAGTATCATAACATCTCCATCCATGATCACTTTGCTATAGCCAGGCCTTCGCTTATACATATCTGACAACTATCTGACAACTAAAAAGATTAATTACAAGAGTGTATGTCATACTCTGTTTGCTATCAAAATAGTTAATCTACCTATATTTAATCAATGTTTGAGAGTGGAGACTGTGTTCTTCTGTTATTGTTCTTAGCAGGCCATCAGATTCGCTTTCTTCCGATGGATCGACAAGGCCAGTGACTGGATCTATGTTCAGTTTGCAGTAAAGCTTGCGAAGCTGAAATCCAAATGGCAAACAACGACATGAGCTGTGGGTAAGTGCTCGAGTGTGCCACCTCTTCTATTAGACTTTAATGTCATGTTGTCCTTCGTAGTTAATCGCATCAAAATCTTGTGTTACCATGTAATAATGTTATCATATTCTGCTGTCATGATTAAGCTGAAATAAGCATCATAGATTCTCTGTATGCATTACATGTATTGGTTCTAGTATCATAACATCTCCATCTATCATCACTTTGCTATCGCCCAGCCTTCGCTTATGGATTGATACATACATATCTGACAACTAAAAAGATTAATTGCAAGAGTGTATGTCATACTCTGTTTGCTAACGAAATAGTTAATCTACCTATATTTAGTCAATGTTTGAGAGTGGAGACTGTCTTCTTCTGTTATTGTTCTCACAATATATTATTATGCTCAAATTAGATAAAGATAATGACAATCACAGTGTGGAGAGACAATTAGACACTAAAATTGTAACTATTATTGTGGGTATGCTCTTAGGGTTTGGCGAATCTTTGTCTTATTTGAGTGGCGAATCTTTCTTTTCTGAGATTAGATTGTATATTTTGATCATTTTCCAAATTCATATGGTATGAGAATCACTCTTCATTTTCTACCAGAGTACAAACATTTTTTTCTGTAAAAATAAAATCCATGTCCATCAATTTTTTTTTTTCTAAAAGTGAATTATTATTAATAAATAAGTTTTATAAATTCATATCAATCCCACTCTAGACTGCTTATTCCTATCATTTGGGTGCTAAGGCTTGAGAACTTTTGATTATATAATTATCTTAAGAGAGATATTCTATGTTTCTTGATTGAGTTTTTTTCGTTAATCAACATTTTATGTTATGTGCATTTGTTTCAGTATTCATAATCTGGGAGTATATATATATATATATATTTTGTTTCTTTTTCCTGGAAATCATATTTTGCAGGACTCGCAGAACTTTGATTTAGGTGTTACCAGAATGCCTTATATAAGTTCCCGATTTGCTGCTATTTTGGGGTTTCTATAATAAAAAGCAGATTGCCACCAGTTCAGCTGATGCAGGAGTCAAACTAGAAGAAGATGATGATGG
>LVTN01001990.1:17849-33867 GCA_001649415.1 Musa itinerans | reverse complement strand
AATTGATTTAACTCATCTTGCATTGCGATAATCCATGAATCATCTTTCATGGCTTCATCAATACATTTAGATTCAATTTCATTGGATTTTTTGTTGTTCCACAACTCATAAGGAGTTTTAGAAAGTAAAGGTCTTACTAGAACCCTATTCATGACATAGCATGCCATATTTACGGCTTCGGCCCAAAAATATTTTGGTAGGCTATGTTCAATTAACATGGTTCTAGTCATTTCTTGTAAGTTTCTATTCTTTCTTTCAACTACTCTATTTTATTGCGGATTTCTTGGAGTAGAGAAGTTGTGGTTGTATCCATTAGATTCACAAAATTCTTAGAAATCACAGTTTTGAAATTCACCACCGTGATCACTTCAAATTGACAAAATCATAAAACCCTTTTCATTTTGAACAAGTTTACAAAACTTAGAGAAATACCTAAAGCATTTGCTTTTGTATGCCAAAAAATAAGTCCATGTGTATCTACTATAATCATCTACAATGACAAAAGTGTATTTGCTACCTCCTAGGCTTGATGTAGAAATTAGTCCGAACAAGTCCGTATGGATGAATTGCAAAGGTCTAGAGGTGCTTATTTGATTCTTAGGTTTGAAGCTACATTTTATTTGTTTTCCTAATTGACAAGCATCACACATTATCTTTGATGAACTTGATATGAGGAATTCCTCTTATAAGTTCTTTAGATGAAATTTGGGTGATTAGTTTCATGCTAGCATGACCTAATCTCCTATACCAAATCTAAGCATCGTCATTCAAAACCGAAAAACACATTTCATTGCAAAGATCATTAATGTCAATGGTATATATGTTATTTTGTTTTAATGCAATCATAAATATGTTTTTGTATGGTTTTTCAATAAAACAAGCATTAGATTCAAATTTAACAATATATCATTTATCATACAATTGACTAATGCTCAAGAGGTTACGTTTTAAGCCATCAACTAACAAGCTCAAAATTCGAAAAAAATTCGAAAAACTTTATTAACAAGCCATCAACTAACTCTTTGGAATGATCTTAAAACTTTATTAACAAGCTCAAAATCTGAAAAAAATTTACCAAGTCCTTTTAGACCATTGACGACATCCGTAAAACGGGTGTGCATGTCTCCAATGGTCTCACTCAGTTTCATTCGAAATAATTCATAAGAATGTACTAAAAGGTTGATTTTTGACTCTTTCACTCTACTAGTGCCTTCGTGAGTCACTTCGAGTGTGTGCCAAATATCAAAAGTCGTTTCATAAATCGAAACTCGATTGAACTCGTTTTTATCTAGAGCACAAAACAAGGCATTCATAGCCTTGGCATTTAAAGCGAAAGTCTTCTTCTCCAATTCATTCTAATCAATCATTGGAAGAGAAGACATTTGAAATCCATTTTCTACAATATTCCAAAGCTCAAAATCCATAGAAATTAGGAAGATTCTCATTCTAGTCTTACAATAGGTGTAATCCGTCCCATTGAACATGGGCGGACGTGTAATTGAGTGACCCTCTTGGTTTTCGGTAAATACCATCTCTCTTGGGTTTTAATCCAACTGAGAGTGAACCTTGCTCTGATACCAATAATTAGGATCAAGAGCGCACTAAGAGGGGGGTGAATTAGTGCAGCGAAAAACTTTTACGATTTCAATAAACTTATTTCGATTAAAGCCGATTCAACAAGAATGGTTTCAACTCAATCCATTTCGGAAGTACTTTGAACTTAGAACCTTTCATGAAAGAGCAAGAAAAGACTAAGGTGATTTGCAGCAAAGTAAAGTGTACAAATGAAAAGCATCGATTTTGTAAGGTCTTAGTACAATTAAAGCCGATCTCGGAAAATGTTTGCGTTAAAGCGTACGTAGATGTAGTTAAGGCATAGTAAGGAGGAGAGGCAATTTGCTATAAAGGAAAGTTCTCAAAGTAAATGCAAACCGAGTTTTTAGAGTGGTTTGGTCAATGTGACCTACATCCACTATCATCTTCCTCCTCCGACGAGGTCACCAGCATCCACTAGAGGCCTTCCTTCAATAGGCAAAGGCCAACCACCCTTTTACAGCTTTTCTCCTTTTTCCGGGCTTAGGAGACAACCCTTACAAGTTTCACTCCTCTCTTGAATGATCTCAACACTTAGAAAGAAAAGAGGAGAACTCTAGCTTCTATAACACTTTAAGGCCTCAAAGACTCAAGATAATGTCAAGTTTTCATGCCCTATCATGCAGGAAAGGGTGAAGTTTTTATAGGCCCCAATGAGTTCAAAAATGGAGCCTAAAAGTAACCATTCCCGGGTTTTCGGGGTCCTAGCGGTACCACCGCCATTATTGGGCGGTACTACTGCTTGACATCTGCCACTGGGTGATACCACCGCTTGACAGGGGCAGTACCACCGCTGGCAGCAATAACTGTCGGTGGCACCACCGCTTGACAGCGACAGTGCCATCGCCCAAAATTCCTGGGAGACCGAGTCTCCCAGGTGATGCCACCGCCGGCCAGGAATTCAGGGGCCGAATGGGCTGTTCCATTTGGCCCAATTTGGGTCTGTTAAGGGACTAGTTGGCCCCTAATTAAGTTAGTGAGATTACCTCTCAATCCTAACTCAATCTATACTCTAACTATGACAATTAAGATATTATTACTACAATTCGTGTTCTTGTGCGTCAATCGCTTCTTCCGACGAGCTTTCGGCGTACTTCCAGTGAACATCCGACGAACTCTCGGCGATGCTCCGGCGGACTCCCGGCAAGCTCCTAGACTTTGTGACGATCTTCTTGGTAAGTTCCGATGAGCTTCTATGGCAAGCTCCTAGACTTCTCGGCTGGTTCCCGTAGAACTTCCAACGAACTCTCGAACTCCCAATGTGATCTTGATCTTGACTCCGGCATAACACCTGCTACATGTCTTACTGCCATCGTAGTTAATCCTACACACTTTTCTTAACATATAGATTAGATAAACAAATGACAATTGACTTCATCATCAAAATCTGAGATTCAACACATTTTGCTTTATGACTTAATTGCTATCATAGTTAATCCTGCACACTTAAAACCTACTTCGATCTAAACAATTATGACAAAGAAAATCAACTGGTCAATTGAGCAATAGGCCGCAAGAGAGGATGATGCACCAATGATTCAAACGAAACACTGACGAACCAATCACATGCCGGACAAAATTTGATTTGCCAACAAGGCCCAAGTTTGGGTTGTGTTGGGCTAAGTGAAAGGCCCAAACAGTGACCCAACAGATGGAACCATCATGGCATAATCTTCGAGACTGTGTCAGACGGTGGTATCGCTAGTTTGGGTAATGGTACCACCCAGACACAATCTCCGAGAGACTGTCAAGTAGTGGTACTACCAGGCTAGGCGGTGGTACCACATAGTGGCAGGATGTCATGTGGTGGTACCACCCAACATAGGCAGTGGTACCGCCAGTATCCCGAAAACTAGGGATGAGATATTTTCATGCTCCAAGTTTGAATCCACTTGAGGCCTATAAATACCCCTCTATTCCTGGTTAAAATACACAAGAATTAAGAGCAAAAAAGTATAAAAATGCTGTTGTAATCTTGTGAGAACTCCTCTCAAACTTAAAGTGTTAGTTTTGTTTGAGAGAGGAGTAAGGGGGATTGTAAAGGTTCTCTCCTGAACCTATCGAAAGAAGAATCAAGTTGTAAGGGTAGTTGATCTTCGCTCATTGAAGGAAGATCGTTAGTGGATGCCGGTGGCCTCGACGAAAGAGGAATCGACGGAATGGATGTAGGTCATAACGACTGAACCACTATAAAACTCGGTTTGCATTTCAATTTGTATAATTTACCTTTACTGCAAACTACCTTCCTTACTTTGTTTTCACTACACTTATAAACAAGCATTGAATTTCAAGTCATCTTTTCGATCGGTTTTCAACGAACGAATATTTTCCGAAATCAACGTTTTTATCGCTGTACTAATTCACCCTCCCTCTTAGTACTGACTCATTCCTAACAGTTGGTATCATAGCCAAGTTATTTCTCATTTGGTTTAACACCTAAGATAAATGGCTCTTTTCAGCTTTCAAGAAGGTCTTTCTATTGTTCGTCCTCCCAGGTTCAATGGGACGGACTACATTTATTGGAAAACTTGAATAAGAGTTTTCTTACTGTTGTTGAATCTCGATTTATGGAATATAGTCAAATTTGGTTTTCAAAAGTCTTCTCTTCCAATAAACAATTGGAATGAGTTGGAGAGGAAGACTTTCTCTTTAAATGCAAAGGCTATGAATGCCTTGTTTTGTGCCTTAAACAAAAATGAATTCAATTAGGTTTCTACTTACGAAACGGCTTTTGATATTTGGCATACACTCAAAATCACACATGAAGGCACTAGTAGAGTTAAAGACTCAAAAATAAATATTTTGATGTGTGATTTTGAATTATTTCGTATGGAACTAAGCGAGACTATTGGAGACATGTACACTCATTTTATGGATGTCGTTAATAGTCTAAAAGCTCTTGGTAAAAGTTCTTCAAATTTTGAACTTGTGAATAAAATTTTACGATCACTTTCTAAAAATTGGGATTCGAAAGTAACGGCAATACAAGAATCAAAGAACTTAAACTATTTTCCGATTGAAGAACTTTTTGGTTCAATGATGACATATAAAATGGCGCACAATGCACATGATGAACATGATGAACAAAATGAACAAGAAAATAACCTTCCAAAGAACAGGAAGGATTTGGTACTTCAAACACTAGAATACCAATTAAGTGATAACTCAAGTGATGATGATGATGACTTTGAACTTCTCACTATAAAATTTAAAAAGTTCATGAAACAAAAATTAAAAAATACAAATGAACTTAAAAAGAAGAAGATTTTAAAGAAGAAGAGGGCGACTTGGTACAAATCGAGTACCTCCGAAGACAAGGAGCAAATCGATGAAGACGAAGTGGTGAACTTCGCTTTGGTGACTCTTGATAATGAGGTAAACAACTCAAACGAAACTCCTTTAATTTATTTTAAAATTACATGATGCTTTTTCATGAGTTGCTTTTAAATTAGTTAGTAAAAAATAAAAAAATTATATCATGCTTCTTTTTAGTTTGAAAAAAAAATGATCATGAAAATTGCATGTTTTATGATAAAAGAATAAAATGTTAGATTTAAGTCTAGTGATTAATCCCATGTGTGTTTTTAAGAAGAAATAATATGTATCTTGATAATTTCCAATTTTGATTGAAAATGCTTTATGTTTAATGAAACCATGCTTGATGTTTTAATGAAAATGTTAAGAGATTTGATATCATGCTTAATGAGTTTATAGTTTGAAATTATCCATGTTATATCTTGAAAACTTGAAACTATGTTTTAGTATCATGCCCAAAGTAACGATGCATAATGATCATGTTTAATGAGTTTATCTTTTGAAATTATGCATGATGATTTTTGTAATTTATGACTTATCGTCTTTACCATAATGAAAGTTGCTTTTTTGGTTTTAAACAAAATGCATGTTTTGATTTGGCATAAATGACAAATGCATGCTTGTATGAAATAAAAAGAGAATGCATTTTGAAAATTTCTCTATCTCTATCGGTTTTTCAATAAGAAATTAATGAATCTATTTATGTTATTGAATCTTGTGAACCATGAAAGTAATTTTGATTGTTTGAATTTAATGGGTTTTATCAAAATCATGATCTTGACTTCTCAAGATTTATAACTTGAAATCGTTTATGAATCAAGATCTCTTATGTGTTCTTGTATCATTCCTTCTTATTGAGATTTATCTAAATGAATCATTCACGAAATGATCTTTCATGTCATGATTTTCTTATTATTATATTTGTATTTATGTGATGCTTAGAGCATTGATGTAAGAAGGAAATAAATTGTACCATTATAAAATTCCCCTCTTCTTCTTTCTTATTTACAATAAAAAAAGAGGGGGAGAAAGAAAATCACTAGCATCTCAAGAAAATGATAAATCTATGTGTGTCATTTTGAATCTCTAATTTTGATGATTTGACGATTTGAATGAGTTTTATCTATATCATGATCGATATTGAATTCTTGGAATCAAAACTTGATAGTTTCTTTATATGAATCAAGATCCCTCACTTTTTAATCTCGAATGATTTCTTGCATTTTATTAAAGAGAATATTTTGAATCATTTATTTCGGTATTCATATGATCTTATCTCTCATGATATGATTTTTACTATACAAGTATATCTCATCACCAAACTTTTCTTGTTATCCTTTATGTGATAATTTGAAAATTGATGTAATGGGAAAAGTTTTGCACTATTGTAATCATCCCTTCTTTTTGACAATGATAAAGGGGGAGCAAAACTTGCTAGCTTGCTCATCTCAAAAGAGAAGCAAAGATTGCTAACTTGCATATTTTAAGAAGCAAAAGTTGCTTTCTTGAACATCTGAAATATTGCTAGCTTACTTTTTTTAAAATGATGTAAAAATTTGCTAGCTTGCATGATGTAGAACTTGCTATCTTGAACATCACCAAGAATTGCTAGCTTGCAATCTCAAGAGAAGCAAAAGTGCTATCTTGCCTATCTCAAGAAGCAAATATATTAACTTGCACATCTAGCAAAATTTACAAACTTGTAAAACTCAAAATTATTTATAGCTTGCATGCTGATAAAACTTGATATTATATTTATAATACAATGATTTAAAACTTGCTAAATGAACTTCTCCTTTTTGTTGATGACGAAGGGGGAGAAGTTATGATAATGATTATGCTATTATGACCCTTTTATTTTCTAAGCTTTTGAATAATGTTTATTGAGTCTGTTTAGTTCAGTTAGAGTCGGGTAGAGATTTATTTAATATTTATTTAATATTTATTTATTATTAAGAGTCCAAGTCTTGATGGACTCTAGGTAGAACTCTATAAATAGTGATGCAATCGTTTCTTTTCGGTAGACAATGAAATATTATTGTCTTTTGATAATACCCTAGGAGGCCGATCCCCTTGAAGTGATCATCACCTTTTCTCCCCTTTCTTTTATGATAAAATCCTAGGGTCTTATCATTTGGTATCAAAGCGGCGATCCTTAGCATTCTCGCTGTAGTGTTGTCATAGCTATCATAAAAAAAAAAAGTGTGAGAAAGGGTGAAGCCGACAGCCACGCACGCCCATCCTTCTCAACCAAGAAGGAACCCCTGCTTCTCGACCAGTGACCACCATTGCCCCTTCTCCTCCGTCGCCGCTGCTTCCCGACCGGTGGCTATAACCACCGTTGCTCCTCGACCAGCCACCACCGCTGCCGCTGTGCCCCGGCCAGCAACCTTCCCTCCTCGCTCGCCCATCTTGCTCGAGCGAGAAGGTGGCGGCTGTTGTTTCCCAACCAGTGGGCCACCCCCTCGTTGTTCTACCATCAGCGACGATGCCCTAGCCGCACCACCATCATTGGCTCCCCTTGGGTGCAATTGCAGCCGCCGGTTGCCTCCCCCCTCGTGGCGATTGAAACAGGGCAACTCACCAATTGCCCTCGTTCCTAGCCATGCCACCACCACTTCTCTTCTCCACTGGCAGTCATAGCACTGTCACCTCCCAGCCGAGCCACCACTGCTGCAAGCCGCCATAGCCTTCTCCTTAACCACTCGTGATCTTTCAGCACCACCAGTGGCTCCTTCTGCGATGCGATAGAAATAGAGCTCCCTCTATTGTCGTAGCCCCTCCAACGATCCCAACCCTCAACGACCCTTGGTGACACTACTTCCAACTGCACCACCATCGCTTCCAGTCGCCGCAATCTCCTCCTCATCGACCCCAGCCCTCAACAATCCTTCTGTGTCACTAACGACTCCTTCTGTGGTGCGACAAAAATAGAGCACGCAGTAACCACTACCGCACACAACAACAAAAACAATGGCACCCTCTGCTGTCGCAACCGTATATTGCCACCATCACCACTGCAACTTCCCGGCTAGCGACGACTACCACCCGCCTCCCAGCCACAACCCTCGCTACCTCCCCTTGGGTCACAATCACAGCCGTTGATTGACACCACCACCGCAGCAACTTCCCGGCCAGCGACAACCATCATGACCCTCGTTGCCTCCTACTCGTTCCGCTGTAGCTGCCCTCCAGTAGCGCACGTAGCAACTGCAGTAGGTTTTTGTGCACACGTACCACCGATTCTCCTTTTCAAACCCAGTCGCTTCAACGCCGCCTCCCTTCTCACGGTGATAGAAACAAGGCAGCAACTCTTCCTCCTCGCAACGACCGCATCACTACCCTCAGCGTCCGCTTCCTCGGCAGCTTCACATCAACAATGCTAATGCCCTTGACCAGACATTAGAAATAAGAACTGGAGATTACAGATTTGCAGTCTTACGCAATGGCTATCGATAACTCAATGAAAGCACAAATGGAAGCAATGAAAATCAGAATTGAGAACCGGCTGCAAAAAATACTTAATGATTTCAAAAAGAGCCTACTAGAGAGCCTGAGCAAATTTTAATAAGATGGGGGCTCAAGTTCTACGTTGAACAAATCTGGAGATACTGGAAAAAGGCCCTAAAATTGTGACACAAACTACCGACACATTAAGGTAAAATTTTGAGATGGGAAGATGGGGATCTGACTAGTTGGATCTCTAGGGCAGAAAATTTTTTTCGGTTTCACAGGACCCCAAAACAATCCAAGATAGAAATAGCCTCAATCCAGCTAGAAGGAGATGTAATCTAGTGGTATGATTGGTATGAAACTTACCACAGAGTTCCTTCATGGGAGCAGTTCAAAAGATGGCTTCTTATTCGTTTTGGCCCATCTGAATATGAGAATGTTGATGGGTAGCTTGCCAAAATTCGTCAGACTTCTACAGTGTTGAAATATCATAGCAGGTTTGAAAGATTATCAAATCAAGCTAAAGATTGGTCTGAATGACAACTGGTGGGCACATTTATCGAAAAACTTAATCTAGATATTCGGTGTGAAGTCAAAGCTCATCAACCCCACACAATGATCGCTGTGATATCATTTGCACGTTTACATGAGGAAAAAATCAACAGGGAAAATCGTCAAAATAGAAGTGACAATAAACAAATGATCAGCAAGCCACCCACCCCATCTATTCCCAGTTGGAACCCTAACACTCAAAGGCTAACCTGAGAAGAACTCAAGGAAAAATCAACGAAGGGTTTGTGTTGGCACTGTGATGAAAAGTGGATTAGGGAGCACCGATGTAAACAAGGGCAACTTCTTATGATTGAACCAATTGAGGCAGAACCGAAAGCTAATAATGTAGACTCCGATCATGAAGGTATGGATTCTGATAACGATGTTGGACCTATCATACATACAGTACATGCATTAGCCAGCTACTCTAACCCACAAACTATGAAAGTTGGAGGAACTTTGGAACATCAACATGTTATAGTTTTAATCGATACTAGTAGCACTAACAATTTTATGAACAGTAAGGTTGTCAACCGATTAGCCTACCACATTGAAGATTATAACAAATTCGAAATAAGGTCACCGATGGACAGATTTTAACCTGTGATAGCAAGTGCTCAAAGATAAGACTGACTTTGTAGGGCCAAGAGTTGCTTGTGGACTTCTTTTTGCTACCTTTGGAAGACTTCGAAGTGGTGCTCGAAATTGAATGGCTATCAACTTTGGGTGATGTTTCATTGTTTTTTTCTAAACTAATCATGAAGTTTTTTATTAATAGAAAGCAGGTGATCCTAAAGGGAAGACATGGAAGTAAGGTCACAACCGCCACTAGCCATCGCATGGAGAGGGATTTTCAAAATACTGCAATACTAAAAGGCCAACATATTGCTTACACTATCAAGAAGTGGAAACCGTACTTACTTTCGATCAATGGGTTGTGATGCGTCGCAGATACCCTGTGACTGAAGTGCTGAAAGAGATACTCCCCAAATTTGATGCTGCTCAGCCTTAAGGACAAGGTTGATTTGAAGATGGAGGAATTGTTAGGACCCTTTTATTTTTTGAGCTTTTGAATAATATTTATTGAGTCTATTTAGTTCAATTAGAGTCGTGTAGAGATTTATTTAATATTTATTTATTATTTATTTATTATTAAGAGTCCAAGTGCTAGTGGACTCTAAGTAGAACTCTATAAATCATGATATAATCATTTCTTTTTGGCAGACAATGAAATATTATTAAGTCTTTTGACAAAATCCTAGGAGGCCAATCCCCTCGAAGTGATCAAGGAGGCCGATCCTCTCGAAGTGATCATCCCCTTTTCTCCCCTTTCTTCTATAATAAAACCCTAGGGTCTTATCACATACATGGAATGATGTATTATAACTTTGATTATGCATGATTTTATGATGATGTGTTGCAAATATTAATGATTAAATTTTCTTTGACTTGAATTCAATTTGAATTCAAGAGTTCTATCAATATGGCATATTGATAGAGGGAGTTAAGGTTAACTCCGTCATTAATTAGTCATCATCATCAAAACGGGGGAGATTGTTGAATCTCGAATTTTGATGATGAAACCAATTGATAGTGTTCATGAATTCATCTATGTTTTGAGTGACGCAGGAAGCTTCGATTAGGGAAAGATAATTAAAGCAAGAAAAATCATGTTGGGCTGGAGAGAAATATATCAGAAGATTGGACGTCGAGCCAAAGGATCGGTCGACGTATTGGCAGAAGGCTTCGGGCCATGGGTTCGAGCATCGGGCCAAGAAGAGTGAAAATTTCGCTAAGTAAATCGGAGTTGCGGAGGTCAACTGGCCGATTGGGCAATAGGCCGCAAGAGAGGACGATGCGCCGAAGATTTGGATGAAGCGTCGATGAACCAATGACATGCCGGACAACATTTGATTTGCTTTGTAATAATTGTCTAGATCGAAGTAGGTTTTAAGTGTGCAAGATTTAATATGATAGCAAGCAAAAAATAAAGCAAAATGAAGTCCCGAAGTCAAGAACAAGATTTCGTTGGGAGTTCAAGAGTTCGTCGGAAGTTCGGACGTTCGTCGAAAGTTCTGCCAGAATTTATCAAGAAGTCTAGGAGCTTACCAAAGAAGCTCGTCAAAACTCACCAAGAAGATCGTCGCAAAATCTAGGAGCTTGCCGAGAGTCCATTGGAACATTGCCGAGAGATCGTCGGAAGTTCGCCGGAAGATCGCTAGAAGATCGCTGAAAGAAACATAGACTTATCGAACTTATTTAGCTTAGTATATACCTTAAAATTTGTAGTTAGCACATAATTGGGTTGGAATTGGGCCAACTTAATTAGGGGCCAATCGGGCCCAAGTTTGGGCTGTGTTGGGCCAAGTAAAAGGCCCAAACAATGACCCAACAGGTGAAACCATCATGGCATAGTCTCCGAGACTATGTCAAGCGATGGTACCACCCAAACAAAGTCTCTGAGAGACTATCAAGTGGTGGTTAAATGTCTCTCCCTGATCAAAGCTTCTTGTGTTACTCAAAACGCAGATCAAATCATAAACACTATCAATTGGTTTCATCATCAAAATTCAAGATTCAACATATGAGTCATATGCAACTTGTAAGCCTTGCCTTCATAGAAAACATTTATTGGAATTGGAGAGAGAGCTAATAAGCTGTTGGAACTCATACATAGTGATGTATGTGGTCCCATGTCAACTCATATCATAGGTGGTTACTCCTTCATTGTTTTTATTAGTGATTTCTCAAGGTATGGACTTATGTACTTAATAAAGTACAAGTTCGAGGCCTTCAAGAAATTCAGAGAGTATAAGAATGAAGTGGAGAACCAAACTGGAAAGAGTATCAAGACTCTTCAATCAGATCGAGGAGGTAAGTACTTGAGTACCGAGTTCACCTAGTTCCTCAAGGACCATGGGCTTCTATCCCAATGGACACCTCCTTACACACCTCAACTCAATGGTGTATCCAAGAGGAGTAATTGTACACAATTAGATAAGGTGCGGTCCATGATGAGCTTCATTGACCTACCCATCTCATTCTAGGGAGACGCCCTAGAGACCACAACTTACCTTCTGAATAGAGTTTCAACTATGTCGGTAGTGTCTATATCATATGAGATATGGAAAAGGAAAAAGTATGATCTTAAGATTGTGAAGATTTGGGGCTGCCCTTCCTATGTTAAAAGACAATCTCGATAAATTAGAATCCAGGATGGAGTGGTGTAGGTTCGTGAGATACCCCAAGGAAACTTATGCATATTATTTCTATCACTCCAAGGACCAAACGGTCTTTATAGCTAAGAGAGTAGTGTTCCTTGAGAAGGAATATATTCTTGGCGGAGATAGTGGGAGCGTGATAGAGTTAAGCGAGGTTGAAGAACCTAGCTCAAGTACCACTCCATGGCCTAAGTTTATTCAGGTGCCTAGCACATAAGTTCCAATTTTATGTAGGTCCGGCAGAGTATTTCATCCTCCTAAGAGATATATGGGACATATTAGATGAGAGGATATTGAAGATATTGATCCTCAGACCTACGAGGAGGCTATTATGAGTATAGACTCTGGGAAGTGGTAAGAAATCATGAATTCTGAGATAGATTTCATGTACTCCAACAAGGTTTGGAACCTAGTTGATGCACCTAAGGGTATTGTACCTATTGATTGCAAGTAGATCTTCAAAAAAGATTGGAGCAGATTGAAAGGTAGAGACCTATAAAGTAAGGCTAGTGGCTAATGGCTGTCGTCAAAGACAATGTGTTGACTATAACGAAACCTTCTCACCCACTGCCATGTTAAAATTCATTTGAATTCTATTGGCTACTGCAACACACCATGATTATAAGATCTAGCAAATGGACGTGAAAATCATGTTCCTCAATTGCAACCTCAAGGAGGAGGTGTATATGATACAACTTGAGTGATTCGTGTCCAAGGACTACTCAGATAAGGTGTGTAATTTGCCTAGGTCCATTTATGGAATAAAGCAAGCTTCCCGAAATTGGAACATAAGATTTGATGAGGCAATCAGATCTTATGACTTCATTAAGAATGAAGATGAGCCTTGTATGTATAGGAAGGTAAGTGAAAGCGCTATCACCTTCTTAGTGTTATATGTGGATGGCATCCTGATCATTCGGAATGATGTAGGATTGCTATCCACAGTAAATGCTTGGTTATCTATATACTTCTCTATGAAGGACTTAGGGGAAGCATCCTATATCTTGGAGATTCGGATCTATATAGATAGATCCTTGCTTGTCCCAATCCAAGTACATAGACACCATTGTCGAAAAATTTGATGTAGAAAATTTCATAAGAGGTATCATACCGAAGAGACATGGGATATTACTTTCTATGAGTATATCCCCAAAGACTTCTGAAGAAAGGGCGAACATGGATATGATACCCTATGCTTTAGCGATATGGTCTATCATGTATACCATGTTATATATTAGACCTGGTATAGCACATGCTCTGAGTGTCACGAGCATGTATCAGGTGGATCTAGGCTTAGAGCACTAGAAAGCAATAAAGTATACCCTTAAGTACTTGAGAATGACTGAGGATCTTTTACTGGTATATAGAGGTAGTAGCCTTAGGGTTGAGGGCTACACAGAATCGAGTTTCCAATCCGATGTCAATGACAGCAAGTCTAATTCAGGGTATGTATTCACCTTGAATGGAAGAGCAGTATACTGTAAGAGTTTCAAGTAGAATACTACTACTGACTCGACCATAGAGATAGAGTACTTTATTGCAGTATAGGCAATAAAGGAGAGAGTTTGGATGAAGAAGTTCATCACAGATTTGGGAGTCATGCTAAGCAGCAAGGAGTTGATTCCCTTTTATTGTGATAACAATAGGGCGATTGCTTAAGCGAAGGAACCAATGTCTCATCAAAAGTCTAAGCATATTCTAAAGATATTCCATTTAATTAGAGAGATCATGTCTCAAAGAGATGTAGCAGTGGAAAGAGTTCTATCCGAAGATAACAACGTAGATCCAGAAATAAAACTATTATCTCAGATTGTCTTTGAGCATCATAAGGGTCTGACGGGGATAAGATGTTAGGATTGAGTCGGCACTAAGAGGGGGGGTGAATTAGTGCAGTGGATAAAAATCACATCGGTTCAAAATTTTGTTTCGATTAAACCCATTTCGGAAAGATATTAACTTGAAAGTGTATTGGAGTGTAGTGAAAGCAATAAGAAGGTAAAGCAGTTTGCAGTAAATGTAAATTGCTCAAAAAGAAATGCAAGCCGATTTATAGTGGTTCGGTCACTGTGACTTACATCCAGTTTTGATTCCTCCTCCGTCAAGGCCATTAGCTTTTACTACCGATCTTCCTTCAATGGGCGAAGATCAACTACCCTTACAACTTGATTCTCCTTTTGACAAGTTCAGGAGAGAACCTTTACAACCTCACTTACTCCTCTCTTAAACAAAGATAAATACTAGGTTAGAGGAGAACTCTCAAGATTACACCAGTATTTTTCTCAATTTGTGTTCTCAGTTGTTGTATTCTTTGAGTAGGGATGAGAAGGGTATTTATAGGCCTCAAGTGGATTCAAATTTAGAGCCTAAAAGTATCTCATCCCCAGTTTTTGGGGTACTGACGGTACCACTGCTTGAGTTGGGCAGTACCACTGCCTGCAGCACTGACATTGGTAGTACCACCACCCAGTTTGGCAATCCCACCACCTAGGAGACTGTGTATGGGCAGTACCACTGCTTGATAGTCTCGGAGACTAAGTCTGGGCGATACCACCGCCCAAACTAGCGGTACCACTACTTGACACAGTCTTAGAGACTGTGCCATGATGGTTCCACCTGTTGGGTCACTGTTTGGGCCTTTCACTTAGCCCAACATAGCCCAAACATGGGCACAATTAGCCCTTAATTGAGTTGGCCCAATTCCAACCCAATTATGTGCTAATATGAATTTTAAGGCATACACTAAGCTAAATAAGTCTGGTAAGTCTAGGTTTCTTCTAGCGAACTTCCGATAATCTCTTGGCAGTGTTCCAGCAGACTCCCGTAAAGCTCCTGGACTTCACAATGATCTTCTTGGTGAGTTCCGATGAGCTTCTTTAGCAAGCTCCTAGACTTCTCGGTTAATTCCGGTAGAACTTCTGATGAACTCTCGAACTCCCAACAAAATCTCATTCTTGACTCCAAAACTTCATTTTGCTTTATGCCTTGATCGCTATCATAGTTAATCCTGCACACTTAAAACCTACTTCGATCTAGACAATTATTATAAAGCTTGAATCAAATATTGTCCGGCATGTCATTGGTTCATCGACGCTTCATCCGATTCTTCGGCGCATTGTCCTATCTTATGACCTATTGCCCAATCGGCTAGTTGACCTCCGTAACTCTAATTTTCTTGGCGCAATTTTCACTATTCTTGGTCGGATGCCCGAACCTATGGCCTGAAGCCTTCTGTCGATATGTCAACCGATCCTTTGGTGTGACGTCTAATCTTCTGATATGTTCCACTCCGGCCAACATGATTCTTCCTGCTTTAATTCTCTCCCTGATCGAAGCTTCTTACGTTATTTAAAACAAAAATCGGATAAACACTATCAATTGGTTTCATCATCAAAATCTAAGATTCAACAATCTTTCCCTTTTTTATGTTGATAACTAATTGATGACGGAGTTAACCTTAACTCCCCCTATCAATATGCCATATTAATAGAACCTTGAATTCAAGTTGAATTCAAGTCAAAGCAATCATGATTCACATCATATGCAATACATCATATACATCATCATAAAAAAATCATGAGTATTGCATTCATCATATGCATAATCATTATTATAAGTATCATCATGGTGTCAAAATATCAAAGTATATTACGTCCTACCATGTATGATTCAACTCGTCATCACATCTTCTCCCCTTCTGTCATCAACAAAAAGGAGAAGTGCATGTAGCAAGTTTTTTAGATATAATTTCTAATCATTGCATTTATCATCAAGCAAGCTAGCAAGTTTTTTTTGCAAAATTTTTACACCTTTTGATATATGCAAGATAGAATGTTTATGCATCTACTTAAAACGTGCAAGCTAGCATTTTTGTGTTTCTAGCAATT
>LVTN01001989.1:20564-45616 GCA_001649415.1 Musa itinerans | reverse complement strand
ACTGCTAGATGATTGAGAACAGTCTCTCTGCGTTGTCCTTGTCTTCTTTCCTTTCTTTCTCTTATTTTTCTGTCCTTTTCTTCTCATCTTTGCTGCTGCAAGAATGTCTAGTTGCTGCCCTTTTATAGTTTTTTTCTGTCTCTAAAACGCGGCCACCCATACCCCCTTAATAATATTTGGGTTAGGTTAAGAGGGGGTGTGGGTTGTGGGCTGATAAAGCCCACATTGGGCTGAACATGGGCTGTCAGCCCAACAAGAACAAATGTCACAATACAATACGGTATGATTCTAGTGGAATAATAAGCTTGCTTACAACAACAAATGCAAGAATTTTGTATTCTACACATCAGGAAGCACAGTTAGCAAATCTGTCCTGCCTTGTGCAGATTAAGGATTATGTCAAATATAATCGCATCTGGGCAGGATGAAATTGACCTGATGATCGCTTTCAGAGTTCTTTTCATGTGGTCATCTGGTCCCATCATGCATTGCAAGCCACAGTGGAATACCAAAAGCTAGTAAGGAGAAGGTAAGCACTCTAATCTAAATTTAATGTCATTCTATTGAAGAGATCCTATTCATCGCACAGTAGTTTATTTGACTAATCCAAGATAGACAAGAATAAATTCAATCAAAGATTCAGGAATTAAATCTTCAAACTAATTTGTATTGTTACCATCAATGTATTTACAATGCAAGAGAGCCGGCCCTCAGAAATAGGTTGTTTTCTCATGTCATTTCAAGAACCAGTGAGACACAGAGCAAATCAACAGTGATAGGAAGATGTTATCTACCACTGTGTGTTGTCTGAATTAATGAAGCTGTTGACATCTTAAAACTCTGGTAGATTTACCACAACATCATACAAAGCGGATAGAGTTGTCTGGTTAATTGATCACATGAGATGGAGCATGTACAGTCCCCGAAGGATGACTTGGTTGTTCTTGAGGTTAATATCAAGATGTTCTCCTTGAAACCCTACACTTTTAGAACCTTACTCTCTCTCTCTCTCTCTCTCTCTCTTGAATCTTTTCAGCTGGGCTTCCTCCCTTACGACATTTTTCTACCAGATAAATGACTTTTCAAGACATGTGTATACATCGATTGGATCAAGTATTATATTGTTCAGAATCATGAGGAAGACTCGATAGATTATAGGCCAAAAAGAAATGGGTTAAGTAACATTAATGCATTAAAAGCGGCCTGTGCAGATCTTTCATTCCGTGTTGCGGGAAATAAGGGATTCTCCACGGAAAGTTGCACGTACTTCGGCTTACTGACATACGACTGGAGAGCACCTCGGTATTGCAGTGTTGAAGCTTCAGCCAGTCCCAAACCCTAAGTCTAAACCTTCGCTTTCAACTTTTCCATATGGAGAAACGTTTGGGAGAAGTAAATATAAACCCAATATTTATGTGTGCATGAATTCCTCTGACGTCTTTTTGGTGATCACCATTGCTTTTGTTTCTTCTTCGATTTCCCCTTCTTCCAAGTAAAGCTTTGACCTCACTACTTTTTCCATCAAAATGAAGGTTTAATTACCGTTAGACGTTATGGGAAGGGAGCCACCGTCGACCGAGATGGAGTTGAGTTGAGATTCTACTCTCCGGAGGAATGCCATGGCTTCTTGCAGTGGCCTCGACAGCTCTTCTTCGTACTTGACGAGCATATCATGGCACGCCTCCTATCACAACCCATCAGGCAAAGAAACACGTGGCATAGGAAACGGAAGGCAACGTCAATAAGGGAGATCGAGTTTGCACCTTGAACTGATCGAGCTCGGGGTCCGGCGCTGCATCCCGGCAGATCAAACTCGCTCGCTGCCACATCTCAAACTCCTGAGCAACGGCCGACAGCCGAGCAGCTACTTCTGGTGGTGCTCCCACCTGCAAGCACGTGATGAGAGAACTGTTGGCAGAAAGTAGAGAGGAAGCTCGGACCATGGAGATGATGCGTTCCTTCTGGCATTCAATGTCAGCAGAGACAAGGCTGGAGCACTGCGGGTGGGAGATGATCTTGGCCTTGATGGCGTGATCGTCGCCCTGAGGGATTCGCGAAGTGGAAGCTCCTTGGGGTTTGGGTTGGAGAAGGTTGGGGCTTTCGTGGTGGTCGCTGATGAGAAAAGGGTCGATGGGGTTGCAGTATGCGGCTGAGGGAGTTGCTACCATTGCATCTGCTGCAGCAACAACAGTACTACTTTGTCTGGCCGTAGAGGAAGAGGTGCACAGCAAACCTCCCAACGGATTGCCTCCCGGTTGGGGAAACTCCTCCATTCCCGAGCATCAAACTCACCAAAATATACGAAGAATCAAGTAGAATAAGACTACGAGAAAACACGAGAAACCCTAGCCAGACATGAGAACATTGAGAAGCAGGGAGAGGCCGAGGGAGGGAGATGGGCTGGAAAGCAACACCAGGCACACGCACGCACGAACACAGAGCACAGAGAGAAAGACAGGAAAGGTGACTGCAAGTGTGGTGCGTTTCTTTTCGCAGGTCAAATCATGCAGATAGGATCTAGCTTTGCAGTCGCGGTAGAAAGACACCCCCGCATTCCTCCCAGACTCTCATCCCCATTAGCTCATCTCATATTACAGTGTTCCGATCAACCACCGGCACTGCCCATACAAGATACAAATCCTGTATGTCTCCCCGTTCTTCCATTATTTGACGAGACTCCTGCCATCACCTACTGGTTTCCATCGCCATTAGTATTCCACTGGTCGTGAACTAAAAGAGACATCATCCAATTTCTTCGTGCTCCTGACTTTGCTGATTATTATACATATGTCTTATCAAACTACTCTGACCTGAGCATTTGTTGTCATCATAAGCAGGAGATGAAGTAATCATAAACGAGATGGAGGGGAGTGGGGAATGACACGGAGCTTCCAGGCTAGGGTTCGGGAATAAAGTAGAAGACATGATGATATGGCAAAGATGCATGATGGATCATAGTTGATATGACATCTTGTCTATTTCGCAGGCGTCATCATAGTGCATGTGAGTTGAAGTCTGAGCCGTGCAAATTTATTCCCTCGCTGGAGGCATTAAACTCTTGGTTATCAAGTTATGTTGCATCAACTATTTATAGGTTTATGCTATCAAACTACATTTCTCTACCATACGTCACATGTTACTTGTTTTAGGAATCATTATTTAAGAAATTAAACGTGATTTAAATCATGAGAAATAATTGTTCGTATATTACACGACGCAATCAACAAACCAAACTTTGTTGTGAATTGTCGATAGAAGCTTTTTAATCGAGTTTGATACGTGGGGCCCAGAAAAGACAACGACGACTTATTTCGTGGCGTCAAATTCTACCGAGACTCATGTCGTGTGGGACCAACGTCACGTGGGTGTGACCCATCCATAGTCATCCAATCAATCAGGTATGAATACCTTACCCATCCATGATTTCTCACTTTCATTCATGCCTTTCCCCACACGCTTTCTTCTCCCTCCTTTCCTCCGCATCTTCCGTACCAATCACCGGACAACAGTAACGTGAGCCGCCGCCCCCCCTCCCCCCCCCAACCAGTACACACTGCTCCCACACGAAGCAAGGAAAACGCAGCGTGTATGCCTCCCTCCCTCCATCGGAAAGTTCACGGCTTCCTGCGTCGTCCCCGTACTCTGCATGACACACAGAATAACACGAAGCTTCCTTGCTTCCTCCTTCCACCGGCGTGGACAGCAAGAAAAAGAAAGATTATTTATACTCGATGTTACAGTCAAATACGTGCGGTTACCGTGGGAAACTATAGCGGAGTTTCCTTGATTTCTATCTTCGTGCAGGCAAAGCCAGGTTAGAGAGAGAATCGGCGCATGAGTATCAAGTGTTATTCCCAAAGCCCGAGGAAGAAAGAGGGGGGGTGGGTCATGCATGCGGTACTGGGTGCGAGGAGCAGAGTCTTCCCACGCTAGCTAACATGTTGCCGAATGGATGAAGGGATTGAAGAAGCGAGGAGTTGGTGGTGCCGCCGCGAATTCTTCGGCACCGCCGCTGTTGCAGCTGTCGGCAGAGCCTCCAACCCTGTTGCAGGAAGGGCACATGGTGAGGGTGGCCGCCGGAAGCTGCATGTAGAGCGGCGGCGTGAACTTGAGGGCCTTCAGATCCTGCAGCTCCTTCCGCAGCCTCCGGTTCTCGACTGTCAGCGACTCGCAGCACCTCTTCAGGAGCTCGCGGTCGACTTCCGTCTGCTTCAGCTTAGTCCTGGGTGTCACGCGATCGTTAGATATGATGATCCAAATGAGATCAACCAAGTTGTATGTGATTTCAACTGGTGTGCGTGCGTGCGTGGAGTTACACACGAGAGACAGACACAAACCTTGCTCTCCTGTTCTGGAACCATACTTCCACCTGCCGTGGCCGAAGATTCAATCGCTTGGCCAAGGCATGCTTCTGTTTCTGCATGCTCATCGAATTAAAAGACGGTCAATGGTCAGTAGAGAGAGAGAGAGAGAGAGAGAGAGAGAGAGACTGTTATGTTTCATAGAACACAGCTCTTGGGACTCACAGGATTGAGGTTACTGTGCTCCTTGAACCTGTCTTCCAACATGGCCGACTGCTCCTTTGTGAGCCTTAGTTTCTTCCTGCCACTGCCATCGTTATCGTCGTCGCGTGCGCCTCGAAAGGTGGCCAACTCTACCTCCGCTTCCTCGCCTCCCACGACCTCCTTCTCCTTCTTGATCGTCGGAGTGTAGGCAGCGGAAAACGACGAGACCGTGCTGTGACTGAGAGGAGATGACGGTCGCAGCGGACCACCTTCCTCGCACCCCTTGTAAGCTTCCGCCTCCTGCACGGCTTCGCCCCCGCATCCCTCGTCGGAGAGGCTTAACGTGAGCGATGCCTGCCTGTGAGCCATGGATCGATGATCCGTCGACCACGTGGTGCTCTTTCCGCCGATGCCCAATCCGAGACTGAGGCCGGTGTCGCACAATTCCACCTCTCTGCTCTTTTCCATGCTTCGTTCAGTTTCTTCCCCTCTTCAGCTCACTCTATCTCTCTCTCCTCTATATATTATAGTCCTCTTCTTCTTCTTCTTCTTCACGAGAAAGAGACAGGGTGATGGTGTTGATGGGGCTTGTGGTGAGAATATGGGATGAGAATAAGATCGAGCTCACGAACATGTATGTAGACTACAGACGTTGACAAAAGGAAGCAACCTAACTCCCCTGCACTAAAGAAAAGGAAGGGCGAAAGACCAGCTATCTCCTGGAAGAGGAGGCAGGAAGAGGGAGATGACTGCGTGGATTCACATGGGAAAGGGTGCAACAAGTACATGAAATTATTACCCAAAAGCACCAACTGTGTGATCTTGCCTCCCTTTTCACATCCCACCCACTCCTTCCGATCTCATTAACCGCTGCCCTTCCTTTTCCCTTTCCCTTTCCCTTTCCCTTTCACTCCCCTCATCTGCGACCTTCTTTTCTCCTTTATCCACTCATATCCAAAGCTTCTGTAGCTCATGGTGCACATGAGGTGTTGGCTCTCTCTGCAAGTACATGTGGCTTCTGCCCTCCGCTTGTCCCGGCTTTCCTCGGCCAGTGACGGTGGAGGTGAGGTGGACCGATGAACTAATGCCACAGGCTCACTTGCACCGTGTCTTGCTTCCAAGAGCAAACCGAACGGATGTGAGATGTAAACTACAGCTGCAGGCCATGAGATTTCGGGAAGATCCAGCGAAGTGACACTTCTCCTAAACCATTATGCCGATGACCTCTCCCTGAGCCATTAAAGTAAGCATGCAATGACCTCTCCCTCTCTCTCCGTGCCCACCGCTTCTCCTCCACAATGTGAATGCATCGATGACAAAATGCAGAATGAACAGCCAAATGTCGTGTAATTGCACTCACTGTAAGCGTGCATACAAAGGTATGAGAATCGACTACAACGACAGCCCGACAAACCAATATCTAATGACCTATCAAAGAATACTTGTTTCAACCACGTCAACCCAAATCACATGATACTGCTCGCCGGTGTAGGCTGTTTGAGCATATAATTAATATCAATGCAAGTACATAATACTACCGGTGGGAGTTTGGGAGTCAACAAGTGCAAGATAATATAGTATTATAATTAATATCAATGCAAGTACATAATACTGCCGGTGGGAGTCAACAAGTACAAGATAATATAGTATTTTTTTTCTTAATTGGATCAAAACCACTAAAATAATCTATGTCAACATGTTAAAGAAAAACTATATCATGCTATGATAAGACATAATAAATAACTATTAACACTGTGATATATGAGAAATACATATACTAAAGGAATAAAGATTTATTTCTTTGCTTATTTTATGTTTCCTTGTTCTCTTCACAGTGAAAACCCACCCACCTATATTGATTACAAAAGATGAAAAAGCCATAGTGGGCACCAACCCATGATCACCCTAATAATCTCGGTCAACATCCAATCAAATCTGCCACACTTAGCCACCCATCTTTCTTCAACATCAACATGGCTAACCACGTCGAGGAATCCACGCTTATAGGTGTGGAGAGAAGTGGCAAACCCATTTCAATTTTCACATCCCCATCACCAAATCCTCATATCTTAGGTGGACCCTCTTTTTTTCTCTCTCAATAATAAACTTGCATGCATTAGTCAACTTGGTTACTATCAATCTACCTTTGTTCCTGATGCACTTATTGCAAGAGAAAAAGATGCACATGAATGATAGAATGTCAACGAGTAAGATTGTTCTTGTTTGGACAATCTTATTATATATATCGGATAAAGATTCATGTTTGGACCACCCTACGTGAATTAGGCAACCACCACTTTAACTATGATGTTGATCATTCTTTGCATTATCTCACTTTTGTTAAAGTTGGAGACTATATGGTCCATCACAATGTTCCCGATATATATACTTTCACAGACAATAAACTAAGAAAGGAAGCCATAGTAAAGGCACGAAAAACTTAGTAATCTTGCTGGTGAAGCAATTTAATGTCTTGAAGTATCTCGATCGACTTCTTAAAAGCAAGGCAACAAGGGTATGCACTTGGACGGACGAAGTCGCATTCAAAGGCAGAGACTACGACATTAAAAGACAAGAGACTGCGAAGACAAAACCACTGTCTCGTTGCGGTGATGGGTCAAATTGTAGACACTGCACGCCTGTAAGGAACGACTCGTTAGGTGGAAGGAGAATCCACCTACCTACTTACTGCATTTCGACTCGATCGACATGTCGATGATCGAAGGGTTTAGTTCATGGCCGTGTAGCGTTCCGATCGCGACTTAGAAATGTCTCTTGTCGATGCTGACGACGAGGAATATTCGAGTGGAGTCGACGTTTACAGCAAGATATCATGCGAGAGTTCTAAGTAGACGAGAACGGAAGTGAAGACTTGTATTGAGATGCATGCACGACTAAGACGGACACGAATCTTAAAGCATATGTTCCTCGTATTATTGATTTTCTTTTTAAAGATGAGCAAATTCCCGAGAAAAATCCTTCTTTCGAGTATTAAAAAATACTATAAAACTATTAAACATATCATAACTAACAATATAATCTTATTGATAAGATGTAACTAAATACTATAATTTATTTGTTATAATCCCTGAAATGTCTATTGATTAGATAATTGGGAGTGACATCTATTTTGTCCATCCTATGGATTGATCCATAAACTAAGCTGATTTAATTCTTTAGTTAATTATGTTATTTTGGTGGATATGTAAAATATGATTATAGTGTTTTAGTGAAAGTATAAAAAATAATATAAAAGTATTAATAATATTATAACTAACAATATAAATCTTATATACGAAGGATTATTAATAAGATGTAAACCAAATACTGTTTTATTTATCTTACGAAAGAAAAAGTATTTCAGGTATTATGACAAATAGGAACATTCATTACGAATTAAATATAAAATATGGGATGTCTGATTTTTCAGGATAATTCATCATTCTTTAAATTTGATTTATAATAAAATATGCCCCATACTCATGCATGATCAAGACCCTCTGTGTGATCACCTTTTGGCCTCCACCGTAGTTACTATTGACGTGACTCCTTGGAGAGACGGTATGTCTACAAACACATCATTCTCGGCATCTCATTATCACCATCGAGCTAATGTAGTCTCGTTGTTTTAAGCTTTGGTTTATGTTCGAGTTTAAAGCATGTTATATTATCACTCTCATTTATTCCTATAACAAGCTTGATTGGTGTTAGCTAATCTAGCTTAGTCGATAAAGACTTCGATATATTGTGATTTTTGTTATTAGTTACGGCTAATTAGTCGTATGGTAGTTGATTTCGATCTAATAAGGTAAAAATTAAACTAAAAAAGTTATTTATTCATGAATGAGTAATTGAAATCACTCATTAAGTCTGTGCTTGATATTGATCGGATAATTCACGTTGTGTAGTGGTCGTAGGGCAGCCCATTGACTTGGACCAATTGAAAGTTCAATGTCAATGGGCCAATTGACCGGGATTAGGATGTGGTTTGATCGGCCCGTTTAGGCTCTCATAGAGATTGGATCGAGCCAGTTTTAGATGCAAAGCTCGCTTCGACCGAATTGGTTGCACCAAACCGACCAAGAGAAGAACACCACTTTAAATTTCGTGCTGACATGTGGGTCGACTTCTCATCTCTCGGCACGTGACCCGTCGCTAGAGACTGCCTTCCTATTGGAGGAAGACGTGGGTCCCAGGTCGTCAAAGGTAACAGACCTATGGAAGGACGCCATTCCCTGTTTGGTCGCCCGTCCAAACCATGAGAGGTGACGCTGAGGAGGTGTGGGACCCACTCTTTCTATTGACCGACGAGGCGGCGTCCGTCCCAGATGGGGCGCATGCGGTTCGAATTCGATGATAGCAGGTTACAAGCGCAGTGGGAGAGGATCCGCCAGTAGGTTAGTAACGGCTCCCCGAAAGTTATCGATATCACAAAACCGCACGCCGCCACGGATCACAGAGGAGGGTTTGTTTGAGGAACGACGTCCCTCTCCTTGCTCGAAACCTTCGAGAGGAGAGCGAACAAGCGAGTGTTTGTGTGTGTCGGGGAGAGGGGATCGGAGATCGAATGGAGCACGGCGTCGTCCCCCATCGTCTACGAGCCGAACATGGCTCTCTCCTCGCCTCATCGTTTCCCGCCGCGTCCCTCGCCGCCGGCCGGAAGCGCCACCACTTTCCATCCTCGTCTTCCGTCAAGGTCCCTCTTTTTTCCCCTCCTTCGTGATTAGTTCGCTAGATTCCTGGTTTTAGCTTGATTAGAACTTGCTGATCGATGATTTGGGTGTTTTCCGAACCGATGTGGTCGGATTTCTTGGAGGTTTCTCCTCATAATCGATTTCTTAGATGCATCTCGTTGCTTCTTCATTCGCTGGTCGAAGTGAATCTAGTGTGCTGCCACATAATTTCTTGGTCGCAAGGTGGTTGACCTTCACGTTTGCCATAAGAGCCATTATACTAGTGTCAGTGTTTTCCCAAGGAAAAATGTCTAATGCTACTCTTTGTAGATCTTCTTAACAATTGACAATCTTGGTAATGTTTGATTTGCCAAGAGGGGCCATTTTAGCAGATGTTGACTCGGAGTATTGCGGATTTTACTTTTTAAGTGATAATCACGAGCATCTCATTGCTTCAAATAACTAATTGATATGAGTTTTCTACCTATAATCGTGCTATTTGCTTATGACATTATGTGGATAAATAGTCTTAGGCTGATCAATAAATTCTCTATATTCCGAGTGCTGTTGTATTTCCATCTCTATCCTGATAATCCTAGTTTTTGAAGTGTCATGAGCAGCTAGTTGGTACTGTGAGATTGGAGAAAAATGTGAGTTTAAGATTTGAATCTATTATTAGTTTTGGAAAATGCTCATTCATAATTATTTGTGCATTTTGAGTTGAGTCAAATTGTAGTTGCCATGTGAGGAACGGAATAACAAAGAAAATGGTTGGATAATGAAAAAAGTGACAATTGGAGTCGGCAGGCAGCAGCTTATTTGAGTTGAGTTGTCTGAGATGTGCAGGCAGCATGCAACCATGGATAATGGTAAAAGCAACAAAATTGAAACCAGTACTTGAAACCTTTCTGCAGACCATTTCATAAATCAGTTCAATCAGTTGAACCTTCTTATTTGTTGAACTGCTAATAGGTTTTTTTTCCTGCTTTGTAACTTGTTACGTAAATCATATGATTATGTGGGATTTAACTATTAATTTTCGTTTGTGGTATCCACATATTTTGTGGATAAAATCAAGCTGTTTATGTTGGCTTCATACCTGTCTCTACTTTGAGACTTTCCTAGTCCCACTTTTAAATTTCAACCATGGCATCTGCTTATTCAGTTTTAACATTAATCAAATGTCGCTTTTGGACTGAAGTATTTTTAGTTTTTGATCAATTTACTTGGAAGTATGCTGAAGAAGCAGTTTTACCAACTGCTCTTCCCCTCCTAGAGCTCATCCTGTCTAGTTATGTAGCATTCAGAAGAGTTTTTATTCTGTAGCTTTATTTTCCAACAGTAGCATTTATAAATGTTTATAAAATACTATTGAATTTAAAATTGATGGTTAACCAAGAGTTGTTGATTATACGTTTGCCAAATTGAACTTATACTTTCTGTTTACTCTTTTCAGATTCAAAATCAGTTTCATTCCATGTCGTCTCTTGTTTTAGGGGCCTCTAGCACAATAAGATGTGAAGCAACTAAAGCAAGTGTTTACAGGTATGTATATATGCATCCTGTGTGATGTGATATTGTTGAGAAGGATCTCTATGCGACATGTTCTTATATTTTCAAGTTTTTTCAAAAAATCTTTTTTCCTATCATCTTTAGTGATGCCTCTAAACAATTAATTTGATTTTATCTCTTGTGGCAAAAGATCCTTGTAGCCAACCCTAAATAGTTGGCACATTTTGGCTTCTTGTTGTCATTGTTGTACTGATATAAGTCAAACATCATGAATATTGAAATTACTCTGAAGTTAAATGTTGTGAATTTGCATGAGCATAGGAACAACAGTCAGTTTTGGGTGAATTAGCCTGTTTAGTTTAGCTACACCATGGTCATTGGTTAGTGTTTGTCAACTCATGCGTTTTTTTCTTTCACAAACTCTGCTATTGTTATTCCCTACTTACAGCTAAAAGGTAAAGTTTGTGTGGATGTGCTAACAAAGATGATATATAGCTATTTCATTGTTTGGGTTTGACTTCTAGCCTACCTGAATTTCCAGCATAAGAGTGTGCTAGTGGCAAGGTACTGCAATGTCATGGCTTTCGTCAGTAATTTTATTTTTGAATTTGAAGTCCAGGTCTGTATTTCCATTGCATTCTATCCACAAGTATGCCAAAGCTCAATTGTAAGTTTCAAAAGTTCACTGAAGGGGAGATATTGTCAATTTTATTAGACAAGAAAGAGTAAGACAATTACTCACTTTTCTAATCTACTTAGTCAATCCGTTTATCACTTAAAATTGTCGACTGCATTTGTCAATATTGGATATCTTCATGTGAGCATCTGCAATTGAGAATGAATAACCCGTAAGGCAAAAAACCGGCAGCAGTCTGTTCCACTCAGACTGATGTTGCTTGCAAGAAATTGTCCTGTTTTCAATCTATTTAGGTAAATTTGGACGGAGCTCTTCCCTTCTAAATTTGGAGTGGTTATGAGTTTTCTTTTGGTTTTTTTGATAGCTTAACTTTCTCTAGTTGTGGCTATTTGACATCTCCATTTTTGTGTGCTAAATTTTTGATCAAGATTTATCTGAAATAACTTGCTCTATCCTACTGGATTTGTTTCAAACTTTTTACCAATCGTACTGGTTGGCATTGAGCACAATTTTTAAGTGTAATAATTTTCAGGCCATGCAACTGATAGTCATGTTAATTGCGAGATATGTTTTGGTCTGTTTTGAATTTATTTATGCAAAATAAGAGGGAGTACAATTTACTCAGTAGTGTTGATGATGTTTTTGGTTATTGGGATATGCTTGACTTCCATTATTTGTCGCTAATGTAATTCTCCATTTGTTGTATTAATTTATTGTTGAAATTTGTCTGAAATAACTTGCTCTTTTTCTTTTTAATTCCATTATATATATGTAATGTTTTAAATACTAAGGTACACAGACTGTACCATAGTAGTTTGATATCGTACTGGTGTATAAAAAGCAAGGTTTGATGTACCGAAGCATATCGCTCGGTACGGGTGGTACGTACCGATCCGATAGAGGATCGGTATGGTTAGTACATCAGTATATCCTAGTATATCATGTGTCGGTATGTTTGATATTACTCGGTATGTATCGTATCAATAGTTAGTCGTTACACTGGTATGGACTGATAATGCGAACCATGATAAAAAGTACTGATATCATACTGGTATCCACATATCACCAACTCTTTAGTACTGGCACAGGTATGGGCACTTGTATTTGAAGTCTTGGTAAAATAATTTTTTAAGATTATACTTTTCTTATGATGAAAACAATTTATTAGTAAATTTATAATATTTTCCTTTCAGTGTATCTTATGTTTCTATTTGCTGTTTGGTAAATGCTGATAATAATTGTGCATTTGGGCAGGGAAACTGTTGAAACTATAAATTTGGACTGGGATAATCTTGGATTTGGACTGGTGCCCACTGATTATATGTACATTTCCAAATGTTCCCAGGATGGAATATTTACAAAAGGTGAATTACTTCGTTATGGGCCCATTGAATTGAGTCCATCATCTGGAGTATTAAATTATGGGCAGGTTAGTAAAGAATTAGAAACTCACGACTTATTTGCATTTAAATTGCATAATCATGGTAGCATTTCACATAATTAATTTTATGTGTAGGGTTCTCAATTTGCTATCACCATTTTTTCCTTTTCAAAGAATGAAAAACACTTGGTGTACTTTTGAGTCATAGTTTTGAAAATTGGGAAGACAAGCTTCAAATTGTTGGAAATAGAATCAATACAGGCTTGTTTTTCATCTCCGTTGATGATAAAATACTTAGTGGAAGCATTGTGATCTGCCTTCTGTTTTTCTATGCTTCGAGTACTGATTTCTTGTCTTTTAAATTCAACATAATATCGAGAAACTTATGTTTCTGAGGGTCACTGAGATTTTGATACATCATATTGGATTCTTATGAATTTAATAAATTTTGTCTATTAGAATGTTCATGGTTTGTATTTCAGGGACTTTTTGAAGGTTTAAAAGCATACAAGAAGGAAGATGGATCTATTCTACTTTTTCGACCCCATGAAAATGCCTTGCGAATGAGAATGGGTGCAGAGAGGATGTGCATGCCTTCACCAGCAGTTGAGCAATTTGTTGATGCCGTGAAGCTCACTGTTTTGGAAAATAAACGCTGGGTAGTTTTAATGCTACTGTCAAGCTTTAAGTTTAAGCATTTCTATATGGAATTTAGGATGCGTAAACTGCTTTGATTCTACGATGCAGGTACCACCTACAGGTAAAGGTTCCTTGTATATTAGACCACTCCTTTTTGGGAGTGGTACTGTTCTTGGTCTTGCACCAGCTCCTGAGTACACCTTTCTTATATTTGTCTCACCTGTTGGGAACTATTTTAAGGTTGGTCAACCTTGCCTTTTGCTTCTCTAGAAAGTTATCTAGGTTGGTTCGCTTCTTTTCCGGCTAACATAAAGAACATCATCATATCTGTAACTGTGATGCTTGTTTCAGCATCGTGCACTGTGTGCCTACCTTTGTATGATAACATCTGAAGAAGGTATAAGGAAACCTCAATGAAGTTCTAAAGAAAATTTGCATTGATCAGGGCATGAGAAGTGTCCAGATGACAGCATCAAGAATCAAGAATTAATTACCAAAAATAAAAGCAAAAATGAAAGTGAATCTTCAAAGGCGTCAGATGCTCCCAACCTGATATGGTTTGTCTGAAATTGCTTGATATTGGGGACAAATAGTTCCCTAAGTTCATGATGGGAAATTGAATCTTCTGGAGGTTGTTGAGTAATAACACTTTTTTCTCCATCCTGTACCCTTTGTTAGTTCTTGAAATAATTGATCGTATGCTACTAATTTCTCCAGGTTTATTTGATAAAATTGAAGGAGAATTCCAGTGAACATGATATCATCAAACCAGTATATGTGAACAATGGGAAAAAAAATTATGCATTCTTATGTTATCTCACCCATCTTTTGTACGTGGATGTTATGATGCCTTTTAGTTTCTTTATCTCTTTCTCCTGATGCTGTAATGTTTTTACGCATGCGTTTAAGTTTTTTTGTTACAAATTCTGATGAACTAGTTTCCATTGGCAAAGAACAAACTAATAGGTGGAAGTATGCTTTTCAGGAGGGCTTAGCTCCTATAAACTTGGTAGTTGAAAATGAGTTTCACCGTGCAGCCCCAGGTGGAACTGGAGGTGTAAAGACTATTGGAAATTATGCATCGGTAAGTGAACTTGTTACAAGTGTTGAACAAACGAGTCTTATAACTGCTTTAACATTTAGGCTCTTGCTGTGCTCAAGGTCTTTATCTTCTGTAGACCGTAGACAAGCATAGCTTTACACCATACCTTCTTTCGGTAGACAGCTGCTTGTTGTTGGCATTTCTGCATATGATCATTCTACTATGCTTGTGATGGGTCATGTATTGTCTGAAAATTACTTTTGGACCACTTTTGAGAAGATAGGCTGTGTTTACACTATCATCTCAATTTGGATGTCTGGACTGTATGTTGATTCGTAAATTCTGTCAGTTGGAACTGCACTATACTTAAAATATAAAATTAAAGACTTACAGATAAATAATGCTCATCTATAGAATATTTTATGGCATGCTAGTGTGTAGTTTATACTTTATAGAGCTCATAAAGAAGGCATTGCACTTGCTCGCCATGGAAGTTGCTAGTTATATACTATTTTAGTTTATTCTTCATTTCTTCAAACTTGTTTAGTGTAATGATTCAGTTCCTCATAATGTTTAGAATGTAGAAACTTCCATTAAATTGATAAGTTTGTGCAGGCTTCATTTATGAAAGAGGGATTTCACACTAAATTCAGTAGAACATGAAAAACATAATTTGTTAACATGCTTAGGCGGTCATGAGCAGTAATCCTTTAACAAGCTTATGTGGAAAACTTAGGCACACTGGCAGATGCTTAGAGAAAAGTTCTTAAGATAATATTAGATTTGGTGCTTGTATATAAAAATTACTTGCAAAATATTTTAATAATCTGTACATTGTCACAAAACATATTATGAACATATGCAGCCCTTCTGCATTAACTTTTTACTGTAAATTTATATGATGTAATTTTTATTACCCATTGTTTCATATTGGTCATCCAATTTTAATTCTAAGACTTGTTAGATTTTCATTCTAAATTTTATAGGTGACTTATTTGATGATATTTTTAAAGTGCTGCATAGAACTAGTAGCAAAAAATAAATATAAACACTATTGTAACGATGAAGATCCAATGTGCATTATGGCTAAGAACATGCATGATTAAGAGTATGTATGATTCAGCATATTCATGTTACGTATAAATATGTTCTTTTCTTCTGTACTAAGTACATAAACAATACCTGCACATGTTGCATTACTTAAAATTACAAGTATGCTAATTTTTGTGATTTTTTTGAAAAATTATTACCTTAAAATGTAACAAGAGAAAATCAAAGGTCTCATCTAGGTGTTTCAGTGATTGCTTGGCTTGAAATCCAAAGAGGGCTAGGCACTTAAGAGGTATGATAACTCAATCTGCCTGGCAGCCTGATGATAACATTGATGGTGATTTTTTTTTATAAAATTCAAAGAAATCAAGTACAGTTGTAATAAAGAAAAACTACAATAGAAAAAGAATTATGATCTTAAAATGGTGAAACCTGCTAATATTTTTAGTGAAGAAAGATGTAAAGAAATATTTGTTTGCACTCACCCTGGCAGTCTCCATTAAGGTCCTCCCTTGTTCATACTTAACTCCTACGACCAACATGGCTGCCTGAAAATTATCTTAGCTTACAGGTTAAATGACTAGCACTGAGACAAGAAACATGTTCTCTATGGAGAAATGTTTGCCTAACCGCTTGTTTATGTCTTAAAGTGTTTTAATTCAACTAATTCCTCTGTATCTTTTATATTTTGTTTATCTATGTGATTGAACATGAATATTTTTAAAGATGGATTCGTACGTAGAAGTACATTGGCTTTATACATTGATTTGATCTAGAAATTGGCTTCATTATATGACTTCTGTGTAATTCTTTTTATATTAAAATTTGAAAAAGAATAAAAAAGAACAAGGAGTACATTGTGGTCAGGTGCATTTGTCATTGCAATTTTTTATTAAGTATGATTCTTTTGAATTTTTTTATTTATTGTCCTGTTTTCTTTATGTAATTCGTCACATGTATGTCCTAGAACAACACTAAAAAAAATGAAATTTTGAATTTTTTTCTTGCCACATGTTTTGTAAAACTTTGAAACTTTGTAGTCCACCATCCTGTAGTACTTAATTTGGAGGAGTAATTGCATAAATCTCAAAACCCTCCTATAATGCTTAATTTGGAGGATAAATTGCATAATCCTAACCGAGACATCCACTAAGCAAACTGGAAGTTGTTAGTTATTCATTACTTCATGGTTAATAATCCTTTCAGCTGTTTTATAGCAGCTAATATACTTGAGAAATGGGCAGGGTTTTTAGAGATGATAAATGATTTTGATGTAGCAGTACAATCAATGATAAAGGGCCACTTCTCCAAGACCATGTTTTTTGCTTAGGTTAGCAACCTTGAGGCCCTTTGTTTGGCATGTGAATGTTGATGTTGTATTAATGTCTTTTATCATTTTATTCCATCATGAGTTGTTTCTTAGTGCAATTGAAAGTGCTAATTGATAAGCTTTGGCAATTTCAAGTTCAAGTCCTTTGTAAAACTTGGATGGATATGGTCTACATTCTTGGTAATATGATTCCTCTCTGTTCATCTTTATGTAGGTCCTGAAAGCACAAAAGAGAGCTAAAGAGAATGGCTACTCTGACGTTTTGTATCTTGACTCTGTTCATAAGAAGTATCTGGAGGAAGTTTCATCTTGTAATATTTTTGTTGTGAAGGTATGGATGCTATGAATTCTCTTGTTTGTCTATGGTTCTTTGAAGCATGTACCTGAACTATTTGCAATTGGTGATGTTTCCACCTGGCACAAAAGCGTGAATTTACAGCTTTATTTTGTTGCTTAATCTGCTAATACTTAATCAATTTGATTGAACTAGAACTAAAACATTTCTTGAAGAGTTTCAACTTTTCAGTGTTTGTCTTTCATATAGCAGCATTTGTTTTAGGGTTACTTTCTTGGCAAAATGTACAATTTAGACATTAGTGATTTAAAAAACGCTACACGCCAAGGTCTAAAAATGCCCGAGGCACTAAGTGCTCGCCTGAGCAAAGCGAGACGCTAAAATATAAAAATATATAATATAATTATTTAAATAAGAATATGATATTAAATTAAAAAATCTTACAATATCACATTAACAAAAAATCTCAAAATTCAAAACAATAACAATAATTTCAAAATAAATAAAAATTAGCAGTATTAAAATCAAAATAATATATTATTAATCTAATAAATAAAAAAATATTGTTACTAGTATACATTTAACAGTATACTGTTAATATACTGTTAACAGTATACTATCGAGTCGATGTGAGAAGAGGTAGCAGCGAGCAACGACAGCGAAAGCGAGAGAGTGGGAGAGGTGAGCGGCGATAGTGGCAACGGGAGCGACGAGCGACGATAGTGGCAGCGGTAGCAGCGAGCAACAAGAGTGGGAGCGGTGACAGCGACAGCAGTAGCAGCGAGTAACGGGAGCGGCGATAGTGGCAGTGGTAGCAGCGAGCAGCGACAGCGACGAGCAGGGTTAGGGTTGGGAAGTCGCGAGAGGAAGCTTGATATCGGTACCTTAGTTGGTTTGATTGAACCAACTAAAGCATCGGAGATCGAAACATACCTAAACGTTGGTTCGGTTGACAGCGAAAGCGAGAGAGTGGGAGAGGTGAGTGGCGATAGTGGCAGCGGGAGCGACGAGCGACGACAGTGGCAGCAGCGGGAGCGGGAGCGACGAGCAGTGATAGTGGCAGCGGTAGCGGCGAACGACGATAGTGGCAGCGGTAGCAGCGAGCAACGGCAGTAGTAGCAGCAAGCAGCAAGAGTGGGAGCAGTGGCAGCGACAGCAGTAGCAGCGAGTAACGGGAGCGGCGACAGTGGCAGCGGTAGCAACGAGCAGCGACAGCGACGAGTAGGGGTAGGGTTGGGATTGGGAAGTCGCGAGAGGAAGCTTGATATCGGTGCCTTAGTTGGTTCGATTGAACCAACTAAAGCATCGGAGACTGAAACATACCTAAATGCTGGTTCGGTCGCCTGGTTTAACCCGGATGCTCGCCCGAAGCGCCCGACACCTGGGCTCGGGCGAGCGCCCAGGTGGCGCCTCTTTGAAGCGCGCCATTCCTTTTGGTGGAAGTAACAACTAATAAGGTATGGTATAGTTTCTAAGTCCATATATCTATAAGATTTTCTAACTCTGTTTTTTTGAATTTCTTTTACTTGTGTATTCTTGACATGTGGTTTGTAAAAGATCTTAAAAACATATTTTGTTTCATTATTAAGGAGAAAAGGGGGAATAGTAAGATTTTAGGGACTCAGTAGTCAGAAATAGTACCAGAATAGTACCAGTTGTCTTGCCGGCCCTAACCAGTGTTGGTACTGGATTTTGCTGGAGACTGCACAAATCAATGGCAGGTGGGGACCATCTGATTTCATTACCGTATCGAGGTATTAATTCTTAGTGCAGACTGTTCAAATAAAATGTGGTCCTGAAACACTCTATTGTTGGATGAATTTCTAATTTGTGCAGCATAATATCTTTTTATAGAAAAATGGACCTGGTACCAGATTAAATTTTACTCCTTGATGCAGTGTATAAATTAAATACACTCCCGAAGTGTACTTTTTGCATCATCACATTGCTGGCCTTTTAGCTAAATCATATGCTGTATTTCGGAACTAGATTCTTTGGTTGTTTTAAATATTAAACTCTTCTATATATTCTTTATTCCTTTTGAAATTTGCTTTGTCAATTCTTGTGCTAATCAGTGACAAAGCATATCTTTCTTCTTTTGTATGATTGACAGTCGACTATAGAATCTTTTAATAAGCTGCTTTGGACAGTATCTTTTCTTCTTCGGGCACTATTGTTGCAGGCAGTCCAAATTTTTATTGACATTGAAATGACTTTTTCTTTGACAGAACAAAATCATTTCAACACCAGAAATAAAAGGAACAATATTGCCAGGCATTACAAGGAAAAGTATAATTGATGTTGCTCGTGGTCAAGGCTATCAGGTATTGAGTCCAATTGTCTTTTACATACTTCATAAAAGGATTTTGGTGCGTTCATTGCTTCACATAATAGCTTGATGGAAAAAAGAAAACAATTGTGCTTACTTTTGTAGGTTCAGGGTTGAATATATATATTAAAAATCCTCATGTTGCTTTTTTTTTGCTTCTTTTTTCCTTCTGCCTCCATTCGAGCATTCTTATATTGAAGTTGGTATAGATTTAGTTAATTATTAATCATTTACGTTTGTTGATATTAGTTGAATCTATTATTTTTTTTCTGCTCAATTTATTCTTTTCCTAAAGCAGAATTTTTAACCAACTTGTAAATATGTAGTTGCCCGATGAGAGTATTATAATAAAAAATATTGTCTTTTTCATAATCATTATACGTTTCTCCTCATGGTAGTCATACAACTTTGCAGGTTGAGGAGCGTCTTGTGTCAGTGGAAGAACTGCTTGATGCTGATGAAGTTTTTTGTACGGGAACGGCAGTTGTTGTTTCTCCTGTGGGAAGTATAACATATTTGGGAAGAAAGTATGTTCTATCTCTCTTGTAGTTCCATTCTTCTTTCGATACCGGATATATTATATGTTTTACCAATTGGATCTAGGGATAAAACTTTTGAGGTTGCTTTCTGCTTTAGATGTTTGAAGATCTGAAACAGGATATCCACTGGAGGGAGCCTCTTAGATATCCTTTTTGGTTTCTCACTTTTGTGGTTACTCTGCCATATTCTTGAAGAAGTGCATTAATAAAATTCTGATGGTAGTCAAGCTTTGCCTGATTATTTGAGTTCGGTGTGGTGCATCTTTTTTATTATTCCTTTTGCCTTAAAAGCTGGTTTTCTGTTTCTCGGAAGGCTTTTCGTGGTCACTTCCTGCCACTTCCATTCTGATAATTGTCTTCCACCTGTTCTTTATATGCTCATGTACCTAACAATAGTTCTCAATGCTGTTTGGTTCAGTTGTCTGATCTTGCTGTGTTAAATTGATGCAGGGTTGAGTACAAGAACAACGGAATTGGGGTTGTGTCTCAACAGGTCTACTCTTCACTTACCAGTTTACAGATGGGCCTTACGGAGGACAAGATGGGTTGGACAATGAAGTTAAACTAGGAGCTTCATAGTGACTTTGAAGAATAAATGCATTGCCCTCATCTGTAATCAGTTTAGTTCGACTCTTCGCAGTTGTTGGAACACTCGTGACCGAGATACATATTAAATTTATGGACCTGAGAGTATTATTTTGCTGTATGAGTCAACCTTCACTAGCGCTGTTCATCGTTGCAATATCTTAGTTTGTGATGCATCCCGCATGCGTGCATCTTCACCCCTGACATGGTTTTATATTCCACATGACTAGCTTGAAGTGAAAGATCCAACCGAGGCAGTATGGTATTGTGAATAGGATGGGCTAATTTTATTTGGATTGTGTATGACATCAGAACAAAATTGGTCCTGAGCAATAACAGCGTCACTCCTTGATGGCAGCTTCATTCTTACAAATTTCTTCAATTGTTAGCTAATTTCTTGCCCAATCCTTCTCATTATGACTAATATCAGGAAATTTAGGAAACAGCCAACATGATCCCCGAGGACGCTGTTATTGCTTCGGAGTGGGAGATGTCAGCATCTCTGTGAAACTTGGGTAGATATTAAGATGGTCTGCAGCTTGTTTGAGTTACACGTTGATTGAAGGATTCTTGGATGGATCGATAAATTTTACCTCCGTGTCTTATGCAGGACCATGTGCTGCTCCATCATAACTGGTCCCAGTCGAGAAGGGCAAACATCCGTGCCTCTGTGTTTTGTTCTCATCTGATGTCAGGTCTTATCATTTAATCATTCAATCGTTGATGGGGATCAATTATCATGCGATACAATCGGACGCTCGAATAATTGATCTTGAATCCACCGGAGTGCAGATTTCTACAAGCAAGCAAGCTGGTGGCAGCGATGCAATCTTGTTGTCGAGACACATAATTTGGGAGCTTAATTTACATAAGCACTGCATATGTTTTATACAGATATCTCACCATACACATACACACACATGGTCCCAATACTAGTATATTCCCACATATGTTCCCAATACATATACAAATATACATACACACACAAATATATACATATATATATACATCACATACATTCCCACGAATAAACCATGGACATGGCACATATGCAGAAATAAGGAGGTAGAAACTGCATCATACTGAGCTTGACCTGTCCTGCCATCCATCTTCTTATTGTTTCAGTTGGGCAGGAGGATCTCTATAATATGCAGGAAGAGTAGCAGGGAAGAACGTTTGCCTAACCCCTCTATTGTTGGATGAATTTCTAATTTGTGCAGCATAATAATATCTTTTTTATAGAAAAATGGACCTGAAACACTATTGTAATTTTATTTCATATTTTAGCATTAAATTTATTATTATTTGATTTCAAATTTTAATAATAAAATTTGTATAAAATAATAAATTCTAATGCTGACTGTTACTAGTTTCGTGATGGATACATAAACACATCACCAATTGTGCAGGAGGACACTGGAATGATTAGTCTTGAATCCTCCGGGCGTAGACTTTTTGCAAGCAAGCTGGTGACAGTGACAATCTCGATATCGAGACAGATAATTTGGGAGCTTAATTCACATCATCAGTGCATATGTTTTATAAGGTGTGGAAACATGTTTTGTCTTCACAACACACGACTGTAATCAGAGATCTCAGCATACAAACACACACATAGTCCGAATACATTGTATATTCCCACAGACGTTCCCAATGTATATATCACTTACATTCTCACGAATAAACCATGGAACATGGCACATATGCAGAAATAAGGAGGTAGAAACTGCATCATACTGAGCTTGACCTGTCCTGGCCATCCATCTTCTTATTGTTTCAGTTGGGCAGGAGGATCTCTATAATATGCAGGAAGAGTAGCAGGGAAGAACGTTTGCCTAATCCCCTCTGCTTTCATGAGGGGGAGAACGATACCTGCAGCAGCCTGAAATAAAAGGAAGCAGCACAAAATGAGTCGTCAACTTCTCATAAGAACATTTAAGCAGCTAAACTATACTAGAAACTTTCATTACTTACAGAAATCAGTCTCGCACTACCACGTAATCCCCGGACTGATGGAATTGGCAACAGTAGATGACCAACTCCATGAGTAACAGCAACAAGGAAGTGGATGATCAGATGCAGTGGGCTTGCATTAAGACCACCGATTAAAGCAGCAGAGTCACTTGAAAACCCACCTCCAAGGCTCAGACAGTCAAAATAGGCTTGTCCAATTTCCTTCCTAGCTTCATCAGGTGATGCGCCGAATAATTTGTACAACGCATCTGCTAGCATGTTCATCGTAGAAGCAACCGGCTGCAAAGGAAGGAAAAAGGAATATATATGTATGATGCACAACATGGAGAGTCTGCAACATAGCATCAAACAAGGACAACACTTTTGTCTTACTTTCCGCAAAATGTAGAAAGATTCCAAGTATTTGCAGAGAGCAGCAGCATCATGGAGATCATGGAGAGGCCTAAGAAGATTACGTAGCACGATTACATCAGATAAGCCCACTGTCATTCCTCCACCAGTTACGGGATGGCGCATATTGAATGCATCCCCCATCAAGAGGACTCCGGGTGTAAGATGAGCATCAGCTGGCATGCTTTTGCATGGCATAGTTCTGATGTTTCCTTTATCAATGGCCGCAACAAAAGCATCATGCAGCTCAGTCGGAACCTGGATTAACCAGAATGCTATAATTCACAACAATAATTGCACAGAAAGTTCCTTAATGTGACAAGACATCATCTTAATTTGCAATGCTCACTCAAAAGTACCTCAGGTGCCACAATAGTCTTCAAATAATTTTCCATTTCACCATTCGCAATAGAAGGAACCTTCTGCCCGGGGACATCAACCAAACAGCGAGTCTCCGTGCTACTTATCGAGTAGAACAATACTATTGAAGGATCCTCTAAGATAAAATGCACATAGTTCGGAAATGGAAGTTGAAAGTCCTCCAAAAGCAAACCAACAAAATAAGAAGGTACATCCACCTGTAAGAATGAAATTTATCAGTGCTACAACCACAGCGTGCATGTACAAATTCTTGTCAAAATACAAGTGACTGTCAAAAAGAGATACTTCTGGTGAATTTTTTGGCAAATTGTTATAATGAATAAATGCAGTTATTAGAAGAGAGAAATGAAAAAGAAAAGAAACTTCAAGTTCTCTATTTATTTTTACCTTGGAGGAACAGAGTGTGTGCCTCAGATTCGAAAAGCAGCCATCACATACAACTGTAAGAGGTGCAAAAGCTTTCGATTCTTTACCAGATTTAGTCTTGTAAACTACCCCCTTAACTATTCCGTCTTCTTTAATCAAGGATGTCACAGTTCCCTGCTTCAACTGAACACTGGAAAAGAAAGGGTTGAACTTTAATTTCATTTACAGATATATAGAAGCAAAAAGTCTCGAAATGTATATGAAATTTAGTTTATGGAACAGTGATGATTTGCATATGCTTCGTTGTACCAGTATTAAGAGTAACAGGAAAAATGTTTGCCTAATCTGATGATGCTTCAGTGTACCAGCATCATTGTACCTAATCTGATCCATCTAATCAGCTCATTGTCGATAGCTGAATAGTATAGTATAGGAAAAATGTTTGCCGATATTGAAGATTATTTCTTTACTACTTTTCCTTTCCAATAATTGATCTACCATGTTCAGTTATTCAACTGATCCTCCCCAGACCCCGCACGGGGTGGAGCCTCGCGCCCTGGATACATCTTTTTTTTTATTCAATTAGTAACTGAAAATTAAGCATGATCCAGGGCGCCTTGAATGCCTTACTCAAAGCTTCATATGGATTGATCATTAACAAAAGCCTCTATGAATATGTTAGCTAACAATGTTCAAGGATCAAATCCTATCATCACCACCTATCCTTTGCACAAAAAACAAAACAAAAAAAACCTTCTTTTACAGATTTGAGGTTCGACAAAGTATTCGATCAATGTTGAACTGTTAAATTTCATAATAAACCACATGCAGCCTCTTTTACGAGTTGGACTAAGTATTCAATCAATACCAAACTGCTGAATTTTATAACATCAGGTTCTTAAATGAAAAGATATCTAAAGGAAAGTTTTTGGCATCAAACAAAATCTTAGACTTAGTAGAATTCTGTCTAATAATAAATAAATGATGCCAAAATTTAAAAAAAAAAAGGATAAGTTGACAGCTAATCAATAGAAAATTGCTTCATATATATCTCATATAAGGTTTATCATCATTCAATCGAACATTATATCTATGTTTCATATGATCGGGGAAATAAAAAAGAGTATCACTACGATAGTAGAAAGTTTCAGAATAGATGATAGATAACCTGGACAAGGACGCTGCTTTCTCTCGCAATCTTTGGATGAAACGCCCATGATGGAAGCCCCTGGCAGAAACATCTACATGATACTTCTCCAGAGCTATTGAGAGTTTGGCGCTTCTCCCATTTTTGTAAAGAACATAGCCAAGGACCCGCTGAGCATCGATCTCGTCGACACAATCTACAGTGCACAAAATTAATCGACGAGTATGAAATCGCAAGCATGACGGCCAAAATTGCAGCTAATCATTCAAATATACTC
>LVTN01001988.1:913-35161 GCA_001649415.1 Musa itinerans | reverse complement strand
TCCCATTAGTCCCACATCGGAAGTGGGCAATGTGTATGATTGGCTTATATGGGCCTGATAAGTGTACTACGATAACTCCCGCTTAAGCATTTTGGTCCGTGATTGAAGGACCAAAATAGAGTTATTGGCCAGTTGGCTTATCAGACTCGGGTCGTGACAGCGGGAAGTCGGGTCGTGACAGCGGGAAGTCAATATGCCAATTGCGAAGGAGGGGACGATTTGTAATCGATTGTGTCTAGATTAAGGTAGTTTAGGTGTAATTGAGTTAGTTTTGGGTATAGCCATGCTAACTCAATTAAGGGCCCATAGTGCCTGATAGGTCTAATTGAGTTAGTTTTGGGTATAGCCATGCTAACTCAATTAAGGGCCCATAGTGCCTGATCTAGAGCTGAGTTAGGCTCATTAGGAGGCCTATTTAGTGACCTAAATTTGGGTCTATATAAGCCAAGGGTACCCTTCTGGTAAATAGGGATTCAAGCTCAAGCAGCTTCTCAATTATGAGTTCCTAATAATGGTTGAAAGATAAGGCTTTGTTCCTAATAATGGTTGAAAGATAAGGCAATTGAGGAGGTATTTCTGGCCTTAGGTTTTGATGCATTGCATATTTCCACTCTTTCTTTGGTTCCTTTTCTAGCCACAGGGAATAGAAGAAAGTAAGGTCACTGATCATAAAGGCGGGTCTGCTCCTAAAGTGCACAAAGAGTCCATAGGCTTTCCTTCCTGTAGCTTGCATCAGATCTTATATGGTTGTTAAACCTAGGCCTATCAAAAGTATAGGATTCGACAGCCGATATGAATGATTAAAGCCAGAGAACTCACTACCAAAAAAAGGGGATTTAGTAGCCAATAACTTCTCGTTAGCGCATCCCGAACTCAACTTCAAGAACAAACAAACACGACTTTCAACGAAACACTCCAACCTGCGAGCTACAGGATAAAGCCAAGGATTAAGGTGAGAAGGTAAGGCTTGAACTTCAGATCTCTCGTCTACTCTTCTTTCTTGAAGCTATATGCCTCTGTTCAACGTAGCTAATGTAACAGAATTGATACTATGCCTCTGTCCTTATAGTATCGCGTGAGGATGCCTCTATGAATGATTCAAGCTTCAAGTCATCAGTCAGTAGTGAGGAAGCAGAACAAGAAGTAACGGACCCCCAACTTATTATGATTGTTTCGGGGTGCTAAAACGAACAAGGTAACCATAAAGCGCTTTGTAGCCAATTACTTACTTACGACTCGGGTGCCTATATTTAGCTTACTTTCAGGGGTCCCTATCTGAGTTCGTTTATTGCCTCTATTCGTTCTTTAAGTAGTGAGTCAGTCAAAAAGAGCTCACTAACGCCCGCCTAGTTACTTGGACCCTTTCCTCTCTCTCCTCTTGCTCATCTAACTCTAAACTCTTGCTCCTATCTGGCTCCCCAACACAGGACTTGTACAGGGCCAATTAATCAGTACTCACTAACATTATGTGTTCTGTCCCGATTCCTGCTGTGTCGGTTTTTCTTTTGAGTTTCGCTGTTTTTCCAGTTTGAAGTAAGGTCTTCTACTTACTACTGCTTGACTACTTTCATCGTATGATGCTCTCCAAAGAACAATTCTTCTCAATGAGTGGGAATCCCAATAGTTCAAGATAGTGGCTTCAAAGCGATTCTATCACTGTAGCGCTTTCCTTTCTCGGGAATTGTAGCCCCTTGACTTAACCGGGAATTGAAGCCCCTGACTTAACCAGCACTTATAGCTTCAAGCCAATACAAAGGGGAAGGCCATAGACGACACTGTGGATGGTAACTTATCGAGGTCTAAAGCCAATAAATAAGAGGGGGAGGCCGTAGACTGCACTGTGGATGGGAGTAACACTAAGTGAACACTCTTTAATGAATGCGGGAACAGAAGATAAGAATGTGGATCCATACCTATGCAAGAAGGTTGGGGGACTGCAAATCCCACTCTCTGTCTTGCTACCTATGACTGCTTTGTCGACTCTGTTGACGTAGTACGCCTCACAGCACGGCTAAGGTGACTCTCTGCTCTCTGCGCAAAGAGAAAGTATTCCTTTGAGACTACTCTACTTGTGCAAAGAAAGAGAAAGTTGGTACTACTCGACTCTACATATGCAAAGAGAAAGTATTCCTTTTGGTACTACTCCACTCTTCTTTTTTCCGTTCACTACTATCGCTGGCTTAGCAAGTAAATGATTGATATCCGAATCGGTAGGCTGCTCGTTCTAGGCCCGTGCTTGGATGACCGACGAAAAAGCAAGGTAGAAAGTATCGCCGGTTTGTTTGATAGAAGGAGGAAGGAAGTCACTTCTCTGCTATGAAAGATGAGTGGAATATACCTTCTTTCTCTCTTTGGTCTGGGTGGGCATTCGTCTTAAAGATCGAGGAGTGGTCCGGCCCATGGAAAGATATGCTTTAGACAAGGGTTAGGCACCGAAGATGAACTTAGAACATGGATTTGAATATGCTTTAGACAAGAGTTAGGCACCGAAGATGAACTTAGAACATGGATTTGAATATGCTTTAGACAAGAGTTAGGCACCGAAGATGAACTTAGAACATGGATTTTCCTTAATGACTTGGAAATCGTGCAGGGCCTTCTTTCTTTCCTTCTTTCCTTTTGGGCATGTCGAGTTGAGTGAGAAACGAGAAATAGCTGCTTGTACGGCGACACCCCGAAATCAATAATCAAGATTGGATTCCACGGCTTGGCTTTCTCATGTAAGTAACCTCCTTCCTTCTTTTACGCTTCTAGTCAATAAGAGATTCTACCTTGAGTCTTATTATACCTTGAGTCAATAATATAGGGGAGTATAAAAGAGGATGACCACTTCCATACTACTACTAAGTGTAAGTGTAGCCAATGGTGCTTCGCGAGACCTTTTCGGTCCACCACACGGGAGAAAACTTGTCAAAAGGTGACTCTTTCCTCTTCCGTTCAATTGTACGTAGGACCAAGACCATTCGAAGGTAGGGTGGCGTCGATATTGATGTTGTTTTCGCTTGAATAAGAAATCTTCTTTAACTCCCACGTAACAAGCAAAAGAAGAAACATTCTATTATATTACTCATTGTTTCAGGGCAGGGGCAATTAATCAGTAGCGAGCAGAGCGCCGAGTTTCACGGAATTAGCGGTTAAAGTGAAGTGGTAGGTGGCATCGTCTAACGTATATTCGGTTCAAGTCTTTCTCGATCAAGGGGATTTGAACTTCGATTGCCTTTGTATTCAGTCGACTTTCTGTATTCTTATTCTTAGAAGATGGTGGTTATGGCTCGCTGATATGTAGCACCCGTCCGGTAGTACGAATCGTGTTCACACTTATCTTTCCACTTCAAAGAAAGAGCGCTTGATGATAATCTAGAAAACCTTCCGATATTCCCTTCAGAGCAGGTAAATTGAGATCGAAAGAAAGCCTAAGTAATAATGCGCTTCACCCCTATAGCAGCCAAAGTGATAGCGGCTGTAGCCGACGAGGTAAGCTTTCTATGTGGGCATAGGACGTATCAATACTATGTTTGTTTTTTATCTATTATGTGAAAGGAACTAAAAGGAACTCAATAAGTTAGTTGTCTTGGGTTGAAAGGAACTCAATAAGTTGGGTCATGAGGAGTCGAAGAGAAACAACCCCCTGGCGCATTTAGGTTTTGATCATCGCGGAGCAAGAAGGCTGAATTCAGAAAGATTTGAGCGCTGATGTGGGTAACCCTTCATAGTCGATTCATTAGGGTCGTTACCCTCTACCCGGACCACCCCTCTCCGCCTTAAAGCTATGAATCGACTATGAGTAAATAGGGATTCAAGCGATTCGTACTAACCATATTTGCTATGAATAGGGAGATTTAGCAAATTAGCTGGCAACCAAGAAGCCTGCCCTAGCCTATGGCCTTGTAGTTCTCTCATATTTATAAAGGTCTCCTGTAAACTTAACCCTAATGAATCCTGACCTATTGGGTATTGGATCTCCATCCACCTACTCATGTCTCTTAGATTTATGGATTTCTATCTAATAATCTCTCATTGGCTCTTATTGGATCTCATTTATAGGATCCAATAATACTAGTCATAGGTGCCTTGCAAGCCAATCACGTGAGTGATGGCACATGTGACTTGACACACAATCTTTTTATTTATTATTATTTTTTGACATTTTATCATTTTATATTGACTGTTGCTTGAATATATTGTAATGTCCATGGGTCTGTGCAATAGGAATTGGATCGTGATGAGATCATGATAATGAGACCGATTTGTCTTTAAACACAAATCCTAAATAATCTCGGTCATATGTTACTCGTGAGGGACATCGAGATAACCGAACAGACTAGTGTGTTGTATACCCGTCCATATGATGAATGCAGCTAGTCTTATAACTGCTCGTGTGAGGACACTAGGGATACAGTACAGGTGCTCATTGAGAAATGAGTTTACTGATTGAACCACTTATGGAATACTAGGTGGTTGATGATACCTTATTGTCAGACAGCGATTCCGTAGTCCCAATGGTGTATCTAGTCCTTACACTTGAGATAATAAGGATGTCTTGTATGAGTATTCCATTATTTGATAGTAGACTTATAGGTCTCGAGGTTCCAAATCTAGCACAGTTGGTCATCGGGAGTGGTAGCCAACTTTACGAGGACTATTGAGTGTTGATAGAAGATCATCTACTCTTGGTATCATGAGAGGAATATCCTATGTGTTATTACTCAAACAAATCCCTGGCTAGGGTCATTCAGATTGAGAGAGAAAGAGTTCTCTGGGAGAATCCGATTAGAGCGAGACTCGAGTAGAAACCATATGGGTCTGATAGCACCATGCCTAGTATATGGTCTTTGGGATATTATATATATGAGGGACTATAGATATATGGTAACTAAGGACAGACAAGTCCAATGGATTGGATTCCCTTGTATCGTATAGGGACTATGGCATAGTGGCCTAGTACGTTCGTAGTCGATGAGTCGAGTGAATTATTATGGAGACACTAATTTACTGAGCTAGAAGGAGTTCTGACAGGTATGACTCATGGTCAAATTGATATTGGGCCTAGAGGGTCACACACATATGATAGGTGTTGCGACGAGCAGAGGTTCAAATATGAGATATCCCTTGGATCCCTTATCTTATTGGATATCCAATAAGCCCTTGAATTATTGGATCCCATGAATAAGATCCAATAAGAGCTAATAAGAGATTAGTAGGTAGAGACCCACTAATTTAAGAGGCTTGGGTGATTGGATGGAGATCCAATACCCAATAGGGCATGATTCATTAGGGTTAACTAGGGGCCTCTATAAATAGGAGGGAACTAAAGGCTCATAGGGGGGGTTCTTAGTAGCCACCTCCTATTCTCCTCCTCCGATAGCAGGCCTGGATATTCGAGGAGCATCGTCGTAGCCCTGCTATGCGGATCACCACTAGAGATGAGGATGCTTGACCTCCTTTACCCTCTCCTAGAGATCTTTAGGGATTTAGGGATATATAATCTCCCTAGGTAGCACAGTCTTTCATTTACGCAGTTTTAAGTCTTGTAGATTTTGTGTATTAATCTTCTCATGATGATGAACATATCTTTGAGAAATTAGGGATTTTATTTTTTGTTCTTCTGCTACGCATGTGATGTCACCCCCAAAGATTTCTCAACAAATAATTCAAGGGCTTATTGGATATCAAATAAGATAGAGGCTCGAGCAGATATCTCATATTCGAACCTCTACTAGTCGCAATGCCTACCATATGTGTATGACCCTCTAGGCCCAATATGGAGTTGGCTAGGCGTCATACATATCAGAACTCCTTCTGGCTTAGTGAATTATTATCTTCATAATAATTCACTTGACTCATCGACTACAAACATACTAGGCCACTACGCCGTAGTCCCCAAACAATACAGGAAAATCTAATCCTTTGGACCTATATGCCCTTAGTTATCATGTAACTATAATCCCTTATCCATCTAATATCCTAGAGACCATATACTAGGCATGGTATCGTCAGGCCTATATGGTTTCTACTCGAGTCTCGCTCTAATCGGATTCTCCTGGAGAACTTTTTCTCTCAATCCGAATGACCTTGGCTAGGGATTTGTTTGAGCAAGAACATATGAGATATTCCTCTTATGATACCGAGAGTGAATGATCTTATATTGATACTTAATAGCCCTCATAAGGTTGGCTGCCACTCCCGATAATCGATTTTGCTAGATTTGGAATTTCTAAACCTATAAGTCTGGTATCAAAGAGTGGAGTACTCATACATGATATTCTTGGTGTCTCAAGTCTAAGGACTAGGTACACCACTAGGATGATGGAATCACTATCTGACAATAAGGCATCATCAACCATCCAAAACCATCTAACATTTCGTAAGTGAATCAATCAGTAAACTTATTCTCCAATGAGCACCTGCACTGTATCCTTAATGTTCCCACACAAGCAGCTATGAGACCAGCCGCCTCCATTATATAGATGGGTATACAGTACACAAGTCTGTTCGGTTATCTCGATGTCCCTCTCGAGTAACCTATGACCAGGATTATTTAGAGTTTATGTTTAAAGGCGAATCGGTCTCATTATCGTGATCTCATCATGATCCGATTCCCATTGCACAGATCCTATGGACATCACTATATATATGTATTAATGCAACAAGCGATATAAAGTGATAAAATACTATAATAGTAATAAGTAAAAAGAATGTATATCATGTTATATGTGCCATCACTTACGTGATTGGCTTATAGGGCACCTATGACTAGCAATCTCCCACTTGACCTAAAGCCAATCACCTACGTGTTTGATCCCCATCAGACCCTTATGACGCTCGAAGATAATTTAAAACAATGGCTTTGTTAATAGATCTGCGATGTTATCTTCAGATGGAACTCCTTCCATTACTACATCTCCTCGGGTTATGATATCTCTAATAAGTTGGAATCTCTTCAGAGCACTTTTGATGAGACTCGGGTTCCCTTATTTGAACAATCACCCTATAGTTATCACAATACAAGGGAATTAACTCCTCGCTACCTTACACGACTCCCAGATCTGTAATGAACTTCTTCATCGAGACTCCCTCCTTTGCTACCTCTATCGTAGCAATATACTCCACCTCTGTGGTCGAGTCAGCAGTAATATTTTGTTTGGAACTCTTTTAGTATACTTCTCCTCCATTCAGGGTGAACACATACCCTAAATTAGACTTGCTATCATCGACATCAGACTGGAAGCTCAAGTCCGTGTAGCCCTCAACCTTGAGGCTACTTCCTCTATATACTAGAAAAAGATCCTTAGTCCTTCTCAAGTACTTAAGGATACACTTTACTGCTTTTCAATGCTCCAAGCCTAGATCCACCTAATACCTACCCGTGACACTCAAAGCATGCGCTATATTAAGCCTGGTATATAGCATAACATACATGATAGACCCTATCGTTGAGGCATAGGGTATCTTATCTATGTCTGCCCTTTCTTCAGGAGCCTTTGGGGATATATTCCTAGAAAGCGATATCCCATGTTTTATTAGTATGAGGCATCTCTTGGAATTTTTCATGCCAAACCTTTTGATAATGATGTCTATGTACTTGGACTGGGAAAGGTCAAGTATCCTTTTAGATCTATCTCTATAGATCTATATCCCCAAGATATAAGATGCTTCCCATAAGTCCTTCATGGAGAAATGTCTAGATAGCTAAGCCTTTATTGTGGAGAGCATTCCTACATCATTCACAATGATTAAGATGTCATCCACATATAATATCAAGAAGGTGATAGTGCTTTCACTTATCTTCCTATACACATAAGGCTCATCTTCATTCTTAAGAAGTCATAAGATCTGATCGCTTCATCAAATCTTATATTCCAACTTTGAAAAGCTTATTTTAGTCCATAGATGAACTTAAGCAATTTGCACATCTTATCTGAACTTTCTTTGGACACGAATCCCTTAGGCTATATCATATACACCTCCTCCTTGAGATTGCCATTGAGGAACACAATTTTCATGTCCATCCGCTAGATCTTATAATCATAGTGTGCTGCAATAGCCAACAGAATTCAAATGTATTTTAGCATGGCTACGGGTGAGAAGGTTTCATCATAGTTAACACATTGCCTTTGACGATACCCCTTAGCCACTAGCCTTGCTTTATAGGTCTCTATCTTTTCATCTACTCTAATATTCTTCTTAAAGGTCCACTTGCAACCAATGGGTATAATACCCTCGGGTGCATCAACTAGGTTCTAAACCTTGTTGAGTACATGAAATTCATCTCAGAATTCATGGCCTCTTACCACTTCCTAGAGTCTATACTCATAATAGCCTCCTCATAGGTCTGAGGATCCTCTCCTTTAATATGTCCCACATATCTTTCAGGAGGATGGGGTACTCTATCGAACCTACATAAAGTTGGAACTTGTGTGCTAGGTACTTAAACATACTTCGGCTATGGAATGGTGCTTGAGCTAGGTTCTCTAACCTCACTCAACTCTATCATGCTCTCATTGTCTCCACCAAGAATGTGTTCCTTCTTAAGGAATATTGCTCTCTTGGTTATAAAGACCTTTTTGTCCTTGGGGTGATAAAAATAATACCCATAAGTTTCCTTGAGGTATCCCATGAGCTTGCACCGCTCCATCCTTGATTCCAACATATCAGGGTTGTGTCTCTTAATGTGGGCAAGACAGCCCCAAATCTTAACAACATTAAGATTGGGCTTTTTCTCTTTCCATATCTCATATGGTGTAGACACTACTGATTTAGTAGGAATTTTATTCAGAATGTAAGTTACGGTCTCTTGGGCGTATCCCCCGAATAAGATGGGTAGGTCAGTGAAACTCATCATGGACTGCACCATGTCTAACAATGTGCGATTCCTCCTCTTGGATACACCATTGAGTTGAGGTTTATAAGGAAGTGTCTATTATGACTGAATCCTATAGTCTTTGAAGAATTGGGTGAACTCTGTACTCAAGTACTCAACTCCTTGATCTGATCGAAGAGTCTTGATACAATTTTTAGTCTAGTTCCCCACTTCATTCTTATATCCTCTTAGACTCAGTTACATTCATGATTTGTGGAGTAGTGTCTAGCATAAATAAACCATCATGCAATATTCCTTTCGTGATTATCTCATCATCTAATAATATTGAATAATCATTGTTCTCAAATACTAATTTATATCTACCTACTAACTATCAAACATGAAATAAAAATAATATTTTTGATAATAGAAGGAACAAAATAGTATGCATCCAATGTAATAATAGCTTTGTTAGGACCGAAATTGGCACTAAGAGGGGGCGGGGGGTGCGAATAAGTGTTTTCAATAAAAACATCGATTTTGAAAAATCTTCGTTCAACGAAAATGATAATGAAAGTGTGCTTGACTTAGAGTAAGTGAACTAAGCAATTAACTCATAATGTTTTAGCAATGAAACCGAGAAAGAAAGTGCAAACCAGATTTATAGTGGTTCGGTCGTCGTGACCTACGTCCACTTCTGATTCCTCTTCCATCGAGGCCACTAGCGATCACTAACAGTCTTCCTTCAATGGGTGAAGACTAACTATCCTCTTACAAATCTTTCTCCTTTTCACAGGTTTAGGAGACAACCTTTACAAGTCTTACATCTCTCTTAGAATGATCACAAATCTAAAGAAGGAGGAGGACATAACACTTTTTCAAGACTTTTACAACTCAAAATCTTAAGACTTTTGTTCATACTTTTCATACTCTTTCATACAATAAAGAGTGGGGTATTTATAGGCTCCAATGGCTTTAAAAATGGAGTAAAAAAGTGTCTCATCATCGGTTTCCGAGTGGTGGTACCACCATCATTATTAGGTGGTACTATCGCCTAGTCTGGGCAGTACGACTGCCTGACACCATCAAAGACTGGGCTCTGGCGGTACCATTGCTTGATAGGGTGGTACCACCGTTTGACAGCATTAACTACCGATGGTACCATCGCCTAGACTACTTGGGAGGCCAAGCATCATGCGGTGCCACTACCAGCCTTGGCAATGCCATCTCTTGGGCCAGCTAAGCATCACTAAATAGGCCAAACAATAGGCCCAATTCAGCCCTAATTCAGGCCCAATTAGCCCATAATTGAGTTAGTAGAATTTATTCTAAAACTAACTCAAATTGAAACTATAACTATGATAATTAAGGCTAAACAATTACAATGCAAGAAATCCTAGTTGTTCGACACATCAATTGTTCATCCAAACTCTCGGCGAAACTTTCAACGCACTCCCGGCGATCTTCCGACGAGCTTTCGGTGAACTCTTGGTGAACTTCCAACGCATCATTCAAACCTTTGGCGTACCTCCGATTCTTTCGACCCGATGCCCGATCTTTGACTCCGGCCCAACATTTGATTCTTCTTTAATTGTTTTACCATTTCACAATCGTAGTTAGTCCTACATCACTTTTTTCAACACATGGATCAGATTATTAATTATTCAATTGATATCATCATCAAAATTCAAAATTCAATAATCTCCCTCTTTTTGATGATGACAACCATTTGATGATGGAGTTAACTTTAACTCCCCCTATCTATATGCTATATTGAGATAAGACAAACTTGTATTCAAAAGGATTCATAACCTTTGAATTCAAGTGAAACAATTTTGATCATAGTGATCAAATGCAATATATCATATCAAAATTTTATACATTGTGCATCATCATAGTTTCAAATTATCAAAATGTAACATGCACAATTTCAAAATATTACAACTCATCACTTCATGCATGATACTAAAAATAAATCAACATCACTTTAGTCATAACATACATGATACTAAAGCATTCATCATTTCAAATATGATACCAAAAATTAACATCATTTTGGGCATAACATACATGATACTAAAACATTTAAAATTTTAACCATGTATCACTTCATGCATGATACCAAGATTAACATTATTTTGGGCATGATATCATTCATCATTTCATGATACCAAACATTCATCATTTCTCTCCGTTTGCCATCAATAAAAAGGAGAAACATTCAACAAATATTTGGACCATGTATGCATGTTTTACATCATGTTAGAACATATAAGTTAATAAGTTTTTGAGAGCAAAATTATTGCTTCTTAAGATGTGCAAGATAGCAACTTTAGCTTCTTGAATTGAGCAAGCTATACTTCTCTTTAGATGTGCAAGCACTTTTGATTCTCTTAAGCTGTGCAAGCTAGCATTGTTGCTTTTCTTGAGATGCTAGCTAGTTTCCTTCTCCCCTTTATCATAAAAAAAAATAAGAAGAAGAAGAAGAAGAAGGGAGGAATTCATTCATTAAATAAAGAAAAGAATCAAGTCATAAGTTTTGAAGGCTCATGAATCAAAGTTCTACTTTTGTAAATAGAAAGAGGAAGGATTCATAGGAAATAGTCATCACATAAAAGATCTAAGTATACCAAAAGTCCATGAATCAAATATCTTCTTTTGTAAATTGCAAGAAGAAAGAATGATAGGAAATGATCTCGATTTAAAAAAAAAACGTAAGTTATAAAAACCAAGAAATCCGAAAAATGTATAAGAGGAACTCATGCATTAGGAAAATTTAACATGTCTAATTCTCTTCTAATAAAATCAAATTGTTCCTCATTCAATAGTTTTGTAAAAATATGAGCTAATTGATATTTTGTATCAATAAATTCTAAAGATATATCATGATTATTAACATGATCTCTAATAAAATGATGTCTAATATCAATATGTTTAGTTCTATAGTATTGAATGAGATTTTTTGTTAAACATATTATAGTAGTATTATCACAATTTATAGGGATATTTTTCAAATAAATTTCATAATCTTCTAAAGTATTTTTCATCCAAATAACTTGTGCACAACATGCACTTGCTGTTACATATTCAGCCTCGGTTGTAGATAATGCAACTAAATTTTATTTCTTAGAAGACTAAGAAACAAGTGAATGACCTAAGAGTTGACATGTTCCAGATATAGATTTTCTATCTATTCTACATCCACCAAAGTCAGCATCGACATAAGTAATTAATTCAAAAATTTTACATTTTGGATATCATAATCCTAGATTAGGAGTTCCTTTTAGGTATCTAAAAATCCTTTTAATAACTTTAAAGTGAGATTGCTTGGGATTAGATTGAAATCTAGTATATAGTCCAACATTAAACATAATATCAGGTCTAGTTGCTATGAGGTATAATAAACTATCTATCATACCCCTATAAATTTTTTGATTAAAACATTCTCCATTAATGTCCATATTTAATTTTATAAAAGTGCTTATTGGTGTATTAATACCCTTAGCACTATCCATATTAAATCATTTTAATAGATCTAACACATACTTAGTTTGACTAACAAAAGTTCCATCACTAAGTTGTTTGATTTTTAGACCTAGGAAAAAAGTTAATTCTCCCATTAAACTCATTTCGAATTCTTGGCTCATACTATTGGCAAAAGTTTCACATAAAGAAATAAACAATATGGTATCAACCATACCTTTCAAAAAATCATTCTTAATTAGAAAGGAACTAGATCTCTTATACCAAGCCCTTGGGGCTTGTTTCAAATCATAGAAAGTCTTAGATAACTTAAAAACGTGATTCAGAAAAATAACATTCTGAAATCCGGGTGATTGTTCGATATAAACTTCTTCGAAAATAAAGTCATTAAGAAAAGTACTTTTAATATCTATTTAAAATAACTTAAAATTATTACAACTAGCATAGGCAAGGAGAATCCTTATGACTTCCAGTCTAGCTACATGAGCGAAGGTTTCTTCGTAATTGATACCTTCTTCTTAGTTAAAACCTTTGGCCACTAATCTAGCCTTATTTCTAACCATGATACCAAGTTCATCTTGCTTGTTTCAAAAGACTCATTTAGTAGTAATTACTAAATGGTCACTAGGTCTAGAAACAAGCTTCTACACCTCATTTCTCTCAAATTGATTTAACACCTCTTGCATTGCAATAACCCATGAATCATCTTTTAGGGCTTCGTTAATGCATTTTGGTTTAATTTAAGATAAAAAGGTCGAATTAGCACAAAAAGTTTTAAATGAAGATCGGGTTTGAACACCTTTTGATGTATCTCTAATGATTAGCTCCTTAAGATAAGCATTTACATACTTCCAATCCTTAGGTAAGGATTCTTTGGAAGAAGATGCATCCAAGTTACTTGGGGGAGGAGAGTTTTCATTCAAATTTAAAGCATCAAAATCAAAATCATCATCAAAACTATTTTTCTTAAATTCAGAAAGCTCATTAAAAATAACATAAATGGATTCCTCAATAACCAAGGTTCTTTTATTAAAGACACAAAAATCTTTAGAAATAGAGGAATAATAAAAATAAATGCCTTCATCGGATTTTGCATTAAAATTTCCTTAGATATCTTTTTCATTTAAAATGAAACATTTACAACCAAAAACTTTAAAATATGAAATGTTGGGTCTTCTATTATTCCACAATTCATAAGGAGTTTTAGAAAGTAACAGTCTTACGAGAACCCTGTTCATGACATAGCATGCCATGTTAATGGCTTCGACACAAAAATATTTGAGTAGGCTATGTTTGTTATCATGGTTCTTGCCATCTCATGTATGCTTCTATTTTTTCTTTTAACTACTCCATTTTGTGGTGGATTTCTTGGAGTAGAGAAATTGTGGTTGTACCCATTTGACTCACAAAATTTTTGAAAATCATAGTTTTAAAACTCACCACCATGATCACTACGAATAGACGAAATCATAAAACCTTTTTCATTTTGAACAAGTTTATAAAATTTTGAAAAATATTTAAAACAATCACTTTTGTGTGCCAAGAAATATGTCCAAGTGTATCTATTATAATAATTAATAATTACAAAGGCATATTTACTACCTCCTAAACTTGTTGTATCAATTAGTCCAAATAAATTCATGTGGATCAATTGTAGTAGTCTAGAGGTGCTTAATTGATTTTTTGATTTGAAACTATCTTTTATTTGTTTTCCTAGTTGACATGCATCACAAACTTTATCTTTGACGAACTTGATATTATGCATTCCTCTTACAAGTTCTCTAGTTGAAATTTGAGAGATTAGTTTCATGCTTGCATGACCTAATCTCCTATGCCAAAGCCATGCATTATTGTCTAAAGTTGAAAAACATGTTTCACCATAAAAATCAATCATTATCAATAGTATATATATTATTATTTTTTAAGATAATCATAGATCTATTTTTGTGTGGTATTTTAATTATACAAGTATTAGATTCAAATTTGATGATATATCCTTTATTACATGATTAACTAATGCTTAGTAGATTATGTTTTAAAACACCTACTAATAACACATTCTTAATTAAAATATTTGACTTGTTACCTATGGTTCCTTTGCCAATAATTTTGCCTTTGTTATTGTCTCCGAAGGTGATGTACCTTTCGTTTTGGCTAGTGAGCTTAGATAAGTGTGTTGGATCTTTGGTTATATGTCTTAAGCATCTACTATCAAGGTACCATATCTTGCTCCTAGCTTTTGATTGTAAACATATCTACAAGAAAGGGGGTTTTCTTTTAGGTACTCATTTAATTTTGGGTCCCTGATTGAGTATTTAAGGATCCTTTAGGAACTCAAACTAATTTGTGTGGGCTATACTTTCTAAAAGAACATCTATAGGCATAATGTCCATATTTGCCACAAACATTATATTTATCTCTAAGTGAGAAATGTAATGTAGATCCTTTAACGAAGATACTTGGCTTTTATTGTGTATTACTCACAAAGCCAATTCTTTTCTTTCTATGAACATGATCATTATTAGCAAAGATCATTTTTAGAGATTTATTACCCATTTTAAATTTTTTTAATATTTCTTGTAGTAAAATATTTTATTTCTTAAGTGAATCTATCTCTTCACACTTAGTGAAAGTAAATTCTCATTCTAGTTTTCCAATATGTGTAGTCCGTCCCATTGAATATAGGAGTACGAGTGATAGAAATACCCTCTTGATTGTCGGTAAAAGCCATTTCTCTTGAGTGTTGAACCAAATGAGAAAAACCTTGGCTCTGATACCAACTGTTAGGACCAAAATTGCCACTAAGAGTGGGGGGGGGGGGGGGGTGAATTAATGCTTTAAAAATGTCAGTTTTCAAAAATCTTCATTCGACAAAAACGATATTGAAAGCATGCTTGACTTAGAGTAAGTTAACTAAGCAATTAACTCAGAATGTAATAGCAATGAAACATAGAAAGAAAGTGCAAACTAGATTTATAGTGGTTCAGTCATTGTGACCTACATCCACTTCCGATTCCTCTTCTATCGAGGCCACCAGTGATCACTAATGGTCTTCCTTCACTGGGTGAAGACCAACTATCCTCTTACAACTTTTTCTTCTTTTCACAGGTTTAGGAGACAACCTTTATAAGCCTCACACCTCTCTTAGAATGAATATAAATCTAAAGAAGGAGGAGGATACTTAGCACTTTTTCAAGACTTTTACAACTTAAAATCTCAAGACTTTTGTTCATACTTTCTGTACTCTTTCATGCAAGAAAGATTGAGGTATTTATAGACCCCAACGACTTCAAAAATGGAGCCAAAAAATATCTCATCCTTAGTTTTCGGGGTCCTAGTAGTACCACCACCATTATCGGGCAATACCATTGCTTGCAGAATGACACTGGGCGGTACCACCGCATGACAACCTCAAAGACTGGGCTCTAGCGGTACCACTGCCTGACAAGGGGGTACCACCGCCTGGCAGCATTAACTACTGGTGGTACCACTTCCGAATTTGGGCAGTTCCACCGCCCAAACTACTTGGGAGACTGAGCTTTAAGAGATGCCACTACTAGCCCTAGCGGTTGTTAGGAAAGAGTCGGCACTAAGAGAGGGGAGGTGAATTAGTGCAGCGATAAAATCACATCGATTTGTGAAATTCTTTTCGTACGTTGAAAACCGATTTCGAAAAATTAACTTGAAAGTGTGTTTGTAAATGTATTGATGGTAGTAAGCAGGTAGAGTAGTTTGTAGTTAAAGTAAATTGCTCAAAGAAATGCAAACCAGATTTTATCGTGGTTCGGTTGTCGTGACCTACATCCACTCTATCGATTCCTCTTCTATCGAGGCCACCGGCATCCACTATCAGTCTTCCTTCAATAGGCGAAGACCAACCACCTTTTACAACTCGATTATCCTTTTACCAAGTTTAGGAGATAACCTTACACCCCCACTTGCTCCTCTCTCAAACTATTCTAACAGTTATAACTTTGAGAGGAGTTTCACACAAGATTACAACATCGTTTCACTCTTAATACTTGTGTATGTTAACCAGGGATGAGAGGGGTATTTATAGGCCTTAAGTTGATTCAAACTTAGAGCCTAAAAACAGCTCATCCTAGGTTTTCTAGGTACGGGCGGTACCATCGCCTGTGCTGGGCGGTATCACCGCTAGTGTCAGTCTGACACTAACACTGCATTAGGCGGTACCACCGCCTGATAGAGCTCGGAGACCGAGCTCTGGCGGTACCACCATTGGTAGCATTAACTACTGGTGGTACCACCGCTTGACAGGGGTGGTACCACCACCCAAAATTCCTGGGGTGCTATTTCGCAAGCGGTGCCATCGCCGGCCAGGCTTTCAGTATCCTGGTTGGGCCTTGAATCCGGCCCAAACTAGCCCAACTTCAGGCCTAGTTGGCCCCTAATAGAGTTGATGGGATTACCTCCCAATCCCAACTCCAATTATGTGCTAACTACGATTCCTAAGATATATTCTAAGCAAAATAAGTCTGGTTTCTTCCGATGAGCTTCCGGTGATCTTCCGGCGAACTTCCGACAATCTCTCGGTAATGTTCCGGTAGACTCCCGGCAAGTTCCTGGACTTCACGATGATCTTCTTGGCGAGTTTCGACAAGCTTCTTTGGCAAGCTTCTGGACTTCTCGGCAGAACTTCCAACGAACATTCGGACATCCAACGAACTCTCGAACTCCCAACGAAATCGCGTTCTTGACTCTGGGACTTCATTTTGCTTTATGCCTTGCTATCGTAGTTAATCCTGCATATATAAAAACATACTTTGATCTAGACAATTATTACTAAGCATGAATCATGTTGTCCGGCATGTCATTGGTCCATCGACACTTCATCCGATTCTTCGGCGTATCATCCTCTCTTGTGGCCTATTGCCCAATTGGCCAGTTGACCTCCGCAACTCCGATATCCTTGGCGCAATATCTGCTCTTCTTGGCCCAATGCCCGAATCCATGGCCCGAAGCCTTTTGTCGATACGTCGACCGATCCTTCGGCTCGACGTCCAATCTTCTGACATGTTTTCCTTTGGCCCAATATGATCCTTCCTGCTTTAATTGTCTCATCCTGATCGAAGCATCCTGTGTCACTCAAAACGTAGATCAAATCATAAACACTTATCAATTGGTTTCATCATAAAAATCCAAGATTCAACAATCTCCCCCTTTTTGATGATGACAACCAATTGATGACGGAGTTAACCTTAACTCTCGGAGTTTAAACAAACTCCCCCTATCAATATGCCATATTGATAGAACTCTCGGATTAAAAAATCCAAGCAATATGTTATCATAAACTTATGCATAATACCATTATACTTCTCCCCCTTTGTCATCAACAAAAAAAAGAAGTTCAATTTTCATGTGTTTAGAAGTACAAGTTCAAATAATTGCATATTAAATGTAATCTCCAATTTTATCATCAAACAAGCTAGCAAATTTAGCAAGTGCTATATTATATTAGAACATGCAAGCTATCAAGTTTTAGATATGTAAGGTAGTAAGATAGCAAGTTTACAATATACAAGCTAGCAAAAATTTTGAAAGCAAATGCAAGATAGCTTTCTTGTTGAAGTGTGTAAGTGAGTGATTCTTGCTTCCTTTTGCAATGTGCAAGTTGCAAGTTTTGCTTCTTGATATAGGCAAGATAGCAATCTTCGGTGATGTTCAAGATAGTATTTTCTTCTCTTTTGAGAAATGCACACTAGCAATTTTTTTCTCCCCCTTTGTCATTGGCAAAAAGAGGAGAAGAATACAATTTTGTAATTCTTTTTCCTTTACAACAATTTTCAAATCATGACAAAGGTAAAGTATTAATCTTATTTGTGCATTATTATATTTTTAAATTAAAAATATGTATAATTTTAAAACCATACATTTCATTTTTTATGATACCAAAAATCAATCATCACTATTGACATATCATACACGATACTCAAGCATTTATGATATATCATTTTAGCAATAAATCATAGTATTTCAAATCCTAATGGTATCTTTATGTCAAATTACATTACATCTTATCATGCAAGATCATAACTTCTCATGAGTATTTCATACATAATTTTATTTCATCACATTCAAAATAACAAAAAAAAATTGGTGATGAGATATACAAATCATGAAGACAAATTGTGAATATCAAGAGACATATTATGATTCTTTTTGGATAACTCAAATAGTGAAAAGAAAGAATCATAGTAGACAATATTGATTTATAAAAAGAATTTTCAAGTTATAATTCCGAGAAATCAAGAGAAACCATGATTCATTTTAACAAATCTCCTCTTAAATAAACAATGAAAAGAATTCTTAGGAGATCATGATATAGACGATATTCAAATAAAATTTTAAGTCATGAATTTCGAAAAAGATATTCTCTTTAGTAAATTACAAAAGGAAACGTAGGAGAAAAAGATTTCAATTCATGCATAAGAAATCTTATGATTTGTATAGAAAAATTTCCTCTTTAAATAAAATGCCAAGTAAAATAATAGGAGGTCAATAAAAGATACTTGATTCATAATAGAACTTTCAAGTTATAATCAATTCATGAATACCGAAAGAACATTTATGATTCATTTAGATAATTTTTTTTCTCTTTAGTAAATGACAAAAAGGAGCATAGGAGATATAAGATTTTCATTAATATATATCTCAAGAATATGTGAAAGATTTGGATAAAAAGTCATTCAAATTTAAATCATCAAAATCATTTTCATGGTCCAAGAGATTCATTAAAGTGATACAAATAGATTCATTAATCTCTTATCAAAAAATCAATAAGATAGAGATGAAAAATGTATTCCTTTTTTGTATTTCATTTGAAGTTGTTTGTTTCATACAAGCATGCCTTTCTCATTTATACCAAATCAAAACATATATCATCGTTTAAAATGAAAGTGTAAGATTTATCACAAAAATCATCAAGATCAATAAATCACAAAAATCATCATGTATAACTTCAAAATCTCATGCATAGAATAAGACATCAAGCATTGTACTAAAACTTTCATCAAACCAACAAGCATGATTTCATTGAGCATTTTCAATCAAAGTTAGAAATCATCAATTTACATACACATTATTTTTTCTTTAATCATTAGATTTAAATCTAATATTTTTTTATATTTTTATAAAACATGTAATTATCATTATCATTTTCAAAATTACTAGCATGATAGGCATGATTTCAATTTTTACATTTTCATTACATTATTAAACATGTAATTTTCAAGAAAAATATTTTTTTAAACTAAATTAAAAACAACTCATGAAAAACATCATGTAATTTCAAAATAAATTAAAGGAGTTTCGTTTGAGTTGTTTACCTTGTTGACGAAAGCAGTTAAGATGTAGTTTGCCACCTTGTCTTCATCAGTTTGCTCCTCGTCTTCGGATGCACTTGTTTCTTCCCAATTTGTGTTCTTCTTAAGTTTATTGTTATTTTTTTATTATTGTTTCATGAACTTTTTAAATTTTATGAGGAGTTCAAGTTCACCATCACTTGAGCTTATGCTCGAGTGGTCTTCAATTGTTCTAAGTTCAAAATCCTTCATGTTCATTGGAAGGTGGTTCTCATGTTCATCAAGTGCCACATTAGTCATTTCGTAGGTCATTAAAGACCCGATAACTTCTTCGATTAAAAAAATATTAAAAATTTTTTATTCTTGAATAGCCATTACTTTTGAATTCTAAGTTTTAGAAAGTGATCAAAAACTTTACTAACAAGTTCAAAATTCGAAAAAGTTTTACTAAGAGCTTTTAAACCATTGACGATATCCGTAAAACGGTGTACATGTCAACAATGGTTTTGCTCGGCTTCATTCGAAATAGTTTAAAATCATGCATTAAAAGATTGACTTTAGAATCTTTTACTCTACTTATGCCTTCGTGTGTGATTTCGAGAGTGTGCCAAATATCGTGCGCAGTTTCGCAAATAGAAACATGATTAAATTTATTTTTGTCTAAAGCACAAAATAGAGCATTCATAGCTCTAGTATTTAAGGAAAAAGTCTTCTTCTCCAAATCATTCTAATGGTTCATTGGAAGAGAAAACATTTGAAAACCGCTTTCGATAATATTCTATAAATTTAAATCCAACGAAAGCAAGAAAACTCTCATTTAACTTTTCTAATATATGTAGTCCATCCCATTGAACAAGGGAGGATGAATGAGAGAGTGACCCTCTTGAAAGCCAAAAAGAGTCATTTCTCTTTAGGTGTTAAACCAAATGAGAAAAATGAGGCTTTGATACCAATTGTTAGGAAATAGTCGGCACTAATAGGGGGGGTGAATTAGTGCAGCAGTAAAATCACGTTGGTTTGTGAAATTCTTTTTGTACGTTGAAAACTAATTTTGGAAACTTAACTTGAAAGCATGTTCGTAAATGTATTGAAGGTAGTAAGCAGGTAGAGTAGTTTGCAGTTAAAGTAAATTGCTCAAAGAAACGCAAACCAGATTTTTTAGTGGTTCGGTCATCGGTACCATCGCCCAGAATTCCTAGGGTGCTATTTCCCAAGCGATGCCACCGCCGGCCAGGCTTTCAGCATCCTGGTTGGGCCTTGAATCCGACCCAAACCAGCCCAACTTTGGGCCCAGTTGGCCCCTAACAGAGTTGATGGGATTACCTCCCAATCCTAACTCCAATTATGTGCTAACTACGATTCTTAAGACATATTCTAAGCAAAATAAGTCTGATTTCTTTCGGCGATCTTCCGGTGAACTTTCGACGATCTCTTGGCAATGTTCTAGCAGACTCCCGGCAAGCTCCTGGACTTCATGACGATCTTCTTAGTGAGTTCCGACAAGCTTCTTTGGCAAGCTCTTCGACTTCTCGGCAAAACTTCCGATGAACGTCTGGACTTCCGATGAACTCTCGAACTCCCAATGAAATCACGTTCTTGACTCTAGGACTTCATTTTGCTTTATGCCTTGCTATCGTAGTTAATCCTGCATACATAAAAACACACTTTGATCTAGACAATTATTACTAAGCATGAATCATGTTATTCATCATTGGTCCATCGACGCTTCGTCCGATTCTTTGGCGCATCGTTCTCTCTTGCGGCCTATTGCCCAATCGACCAATTGACCTCTGCAACTCCGATATCCTTGGCGCAATATCCGCTCTTCTTGGCCCAATGCCCGAATCCATGGCCCAAAGCCTTTTGTAGATACGTTAACCGATCCTCCGGCTCGACGTCCAATCTTCTGACATGTTTTCCTCTGGCCCAACATGATTCTTCCTGCTTTAATTGTCTCATCCTGATCGAAGCATCCTGCATCACTCAAAATATAGATTAAATCATAAACACTTATCAATTGGTTTCATTATCAAAATTCGAGATTCAATAGCGGTGCCATCTCTTGGGCTAGTTAAGGATCACTAAATGGGCCAAACAAGCCTAATTCAGGCCCAATTGACTCCTAATTGAGTTAGTAGGATTTCTCCTAAAATTAAGTAAAATTGAAGCCCTAACTATGATAATTAAGGCTAAACAATTACAATGCAAGAAATCCTAATTGTTCGGCCCGTCAATTGTTCATCTGAACTCTCAGCGAAACTTTCAACGCACTCTAAGCAATCTTCCGACAAGCTTTCAGTGAACTCCCGGTGAACTCTCGATGAACTTCCAACACATCGTCTGAACCTTTAGTGTATCCCTCGATTCTTCTTGCTTGATGCCCAATCTTTGACTCTGACCTAACATTCGATTCTTCTTTAATTATTTTGCCTTTTCACGATCGTAGTTAGTCTTGCATCACTTTTCTCAACACATGGATTAGATTATTAATTCATTAATTGATATCATCATCAAAATTCAAGATTCAACAAGCTCCACCAAGCAGATGTTTGACCTCGCCGACAACAACAACAGTAACTTTTGCTTCAATGTGCATCTTGAGGTCTATCTCGCTTTTTGCCAATCTCCTAGGTCTTGCTCAAACCTACAACGAATTGCAAATGTGATAAACACTACCGATATCCAATATCCATGTGTTATCATAAGGATCTGACAAATGGAGACTGATCATGAATGTACCCGAAGCTTCTCCAAGCTTCTGTTTCACCCTCTCTGTAAGGTTCTCTTTGTAGTTTCTCTTCTAGTGCCTATCTTTGCCGTAATAGAATCACAGGCCTTTGTCTTTTATCGGGTCTTTCTTAGCAACCTTTACTTTACCCAATCTGCCCTTGCTTTTGCCCTTGCCCTTCTTAAGGGACCTTTTTGCTTTCTTTTTCTTTCTGGTCTCACTAGTATAAAGAACTAGCTTCTTTTTCTTGATGGTGCCCTTTGCCTCCCTCAATATATTGAGGAGCTCAGGAAGAGTCACCTCAAGCTTGTTCATATTAAAATTCATAATGAACTGAGAAAAGAAATATTGTAGGGATTAAAGCATAAGATCTATACACAAGTTATCCTCTAGGACTATTCCTAGACCTATGAGTTTCTCTATCCACTCAATTATCTTTAACACATAGTTCTAAATCGGTGTCCCCTTAGTCATCTGGCACGGAAGAGACTCTTGGATATCTCATATCGCTAAGTCCTATCTTGTTTTTCAAACAGTTTATGGACGTGTAGGAGAATGGATATGGCATCCATCTTTTCATGTTGTCTCTGTAACTCAGGAGTTATAGAGCCCAATATATAATATTGAGCAAGAGTAGAGTTATCTATGTACTTCACATAGCGAGCGATCTCATTCTCGCTTGCCCCTTCCTCGGGCGTAGGTATCACTGTATAAAAAATGTACGTAATTTTTTCCGTCGTGAGAATGATTCTCAGGTTGCAGAGCCAATCCATGTAATTTGGACTAGTGAGGCGATTGACATCAAGTATGCTACATAAGGGATTTGAAAGTGATATTTTTTGAAAATAAACATGTAGCAGAAATAAATAATATACAGACTTTATAAAAAGTAAACATTCAAGATAAGGTCTTCTATTTTAATCTACTCCTACTATTTTCTCACAAAACACAACTTCGTCTGGTATGTGAATCGGAGACCCCTGATGGATTTCTAGTGGAGACTGGGATCCACTCGGCATCTTAACGTAACATCGAGGGGCTCGACCAATCACGCCAAGTCTATAAAGGTAGGAAACTCTTGCCAATCACAAATCCTTATGACTCCCATCCTGTTTGGCCTCTGAAACACCATGGCCTTAAGGGACTCGACCAACCATGATGTTTAGTTATGTTAACACTATCGTTATAAGATGAGTCTGATTTGATAATATACCATAAAGGGACTTGACCAAATATATCATGTCCTCAGGTTACCGGTGACATCTTTGTTAGGACCGGAGTGGCACTAAGAGGGGGGGGGTGAATTAGTGCAGCGGATTAAAACGTCGGTTTTGGATAAATCTTTCTCACGATAAAAAACCGAACTCGGAAAGCTTAACTTGAATGCGTATTCATGAAGATGTGCAGCAAAGGTAATAAAGTAAGTATGAAAGTTTGCAGTAAGATAAGCAGCAACAAATAGATGCAAACCAGAGAAGACGGTAGTTTATAGTGGTTCGGTCAATCGTGACCTACATCCACTCCTCCGATTCCTCTTCCGTAATGATAAGCTAGTGCTGTAACATTCTAGTAATGAAGCATGGTCTAATGTAGCTTTGTAGAGATATAGGTTCCACAAAGACCAATTAATTATAGAAATGAGAAGATACTCAAAACTTCAAATCAGTTTAAAGCATCTTTTCAGTGGTTCAATAATAAATACAATTGCCATTCTTGCTAAGGGATACAGTTCAAGCCACAGAACAAGGAAAGAGAACTTATGCCTCCAGTCATTGTTCAGTCATTTTTTTTTATTCAATATGCTGTGTATGACTTGTTTAGAAAGATCTTCAAATTAGTTGTCTTTTGCATGGTGGAGCATCACCAGCAAGCGACTCTTTTTGTATAAATTCTCAAATATGCTTGACAAGGCCATTGATTTTTACCTTTGCAAAATTATAATGGAATGATGCATTGATGGAATGCATAAGCAAGGGGGATGATTGTAGATGCACAAAACCTTGATTACATCAAGATCAAGGAGTAATTATATCATATAACAGAAGCTTTTAATTTTCCAGCATTTTCGGCTGCTGTAATATATCAGCCAATTACCAGAAGCAATTCATATGCCCAGTGCCACATAAGCACATTGACATACAATACTGGTTTGATGAAATAAGTAACAAACCATGCCAAACTGCACAGTAGGCTGGCACATGCAGTCCTCGTATATAAACTGACTTTCAAAAGCAAACCTGTGGAATTATGTGCTGCATTGCCCATTCTGGGCCAAACTCTTCTGCAAGGCGTTTCAAGTTGTTAGCAGCTGCTTCTCTTATGGAGAAGACCTGCAGTATGATTAAAGTTCATGTAAACAAATTGATAAATAATACCTTTCTAGTCAGATCTACCTTGCAGATAGTATAGAATGATAAAGAATCATTGCACTATGAAGAAAGAGTTTGCAATAAGATAGATTATGTCTCAATGTAAGTTAATAAAATAAAACTTGCATACCTTATCTTCCAACCATTGCATGCAAAGAGAACCAAGTTTATCATCAAAAAATCCAACACCTAATTGACTTGCCAGCAAAGGGATATATTCAATTATGGCGAGCCGAACTCGCCAATGTCTATCCTCTGCAAGCTCAACAATGGCAGGTAAGAGAGATTGCGACAGCAAATCAATTCCAATAACCTGCAAACCAATTTGACCACAAATTCTAGGACAATCCCAAAAATGAAATAGTATCTGGTGATATTACACAGCTTAAATTTGGCCAACGCCACTCATTATATAAATTATGTGCCATAGCTTCAATAGGGACTAGAAATCATATCATTTGTCGGTTGCACCAATGTATAAAGGAGTAACGACATCAATATATCAATATAAGTAAGAAGTCAACTTTTTTTTTTATGTTTAAGCAATAGAATTTTTTTTCTCCTTGTAGTAATAAACAAGAACCTCAAAAAATCGATTAAGTAAAATTACATGGTCACAACTGTCTTTATTCTTTAACAACTATTGATCAGCTTTAGTGGTTGAGTCCAAAAATTACATGGTTGCACCTATGTATAAAGGAGTAACCACATCAATATATCAATATAAGTAAGAAGTCAACTTTTTTTTTTATGTTTAAGCAATAGAATTTTTTTTCTCCCCGGAGTGGCACTAAGAGGGGGGGGTGAATTAGTGCAGCGGATTAAAACGTCAGTTTTGGAAAATCTTTCTCACGATAAAAACTGAACTCGGAAGTATTTAACTTGAAAGCGTGTTTGTAAAGGTGTGCAACAAAAATAATGAGGAAGTAAAGCACATAAGAAGGTTTGCAGTAAGATAAGCAGCAACAAATAGATGCAAACTAGAGAAGACGGTAGTTTATAGTGGTTCGGTCAATCGTGACCTACATCCACTCCTCCGATTCCTCTTCCGTCGAGGCCACCGGCATCCACTAATGATCTTCCTTTACTAGGCGAAGATCAACCTCCTTCTTACACCCCTCTTACAACCTCTTACAAGTGGTTCACCCTTTTACAAAGATTTCAATGAAAAGAAAGGAGTGAACACTCAAGCTATTGAAAACAAGACTTTTCCTAAAGCTTCTCTCAACTTCTAACTTCTCAAAAGGTTGCTGTCTCAGCTGAGATTTGAGGGGTCTTTATAGGCCTCAAGAGGATTCAAATTTGGGCTCCAAAAATTTGAATTCTCTTAGGTTCCCGATGTTGGAGGTGCCACCGCCCAGCCAGGCGGTGCCACCGCCCAGCCAGGCGGTGCCACCGCCCAGCCAGGCGGTGCCACCGCCCAGCCAGGCGGTGCCACCGCCCAGCCAGGCGGTGCCACCGCCCAGCCAGGCGGTGCTACCGCCCAGCTCTCGGGTGGTGGGCGGTGTAACCTCCCAGCCCAGGCGGTGCCACCGCCTGGCTCTCGGGTGCTAGGCGGTGCAACCGCCCAGTCTGGAGGTTCCACCGCCCGACACTTGGTTTCTTGGTTGGGCTTCAAACTTAGCCCAAACCAAGTCCAAGTTTGGGCCCAGTTGGCCCCTAACCCAGATTTAGGATTAACTCTTAATCCTAATCCTAATTTCAAGTGAACTACATAACTTGAAAACATTATAAGCATGTCTTCAACCGCGAACGTCGAATCTTGTTCCGGCGAGCTTTCGGCGAACTTCCGTCGGTCTTCCGATAAACTCTCGGAAACCATTCTGCGGACTCCCGGCAAGCTCGTAGACTTCACGATTTGATCTTGGTGAGTTCCGACGAGCTTCTTCGGCAAGCTCCGATCTTTCTCGGTGAGCTCCGTGAACTTCCGACGAACCTTTTGGCGAGCTTCCGAAAAACCCTTCGGCAAGCTCCCTACTCATTCTCGGCTAGTTCCGGCAGCATTCCCGACGAACCTTCGGACTTCTGTCGAACTCTCGAACTCCCAACGAATCCTTCGTGCTTGACTCTGGCACTTTGTTTCGCTTTATGTCTTCATCGTTATCGTAGTTAATCCTGCACACACAAGACAAAACTCTACTCCGATCTAGACAATTATTACAACGCGAATTGACATTCTGTTGCCCGGCACGTCATTGGTTGGCGCTTCGTTCGATTCTTCAGTGCATCGTCCTCTCTTGCAGCTTGTTGCCCAATCGGCGGTTGACCTCCGCAACCCCGATATCCTTGGCGCAATTCCGCTCTTCTTGGCCCGATGCCCGACGTCCGAAGCCTTCTGTCGTCCAATACCCTGACGTGATCTCCTCCGGTACAACGTCAATTCCTCCTGCGTCAACTATCTAATCCTGATCGAGTAGACCTGCATCACTCAAAATGTAGTTAAACATCTAAACACAATCAATTAGTTTCATCATCAAAATCCGAGATTCAACAATCTTTATGTCATAGGTAAGATAGCGAATTGCGATAAAGGTGAGCCTCGAGGGACTCGACCGACTCAACCTATGTTAGGAATCGGTTCTTACCCATAACGATAGAAGACCATGTGGGTCAATTTAATTGCCTCACGTTTACTGACTTAATATTATTTAGAGAGAAATTTTTTATTCAATCTCCTAATATGACATGTCACACACATATATATTTAATATATTTCTACATTGTATGCAAATATATATACATATCTAGTAGGTGTATAAACTATCACACATTATATGAGTAATCACACTAGATGATCATGGACCATAGCCTAATGTGATCAGGCCCAAGCCAGTAGGTCCAATCACTCACAGCAAGATCTATGTATGCAGTAGTGCATCTCCATGCCATGTAATCATCCATCTCATCCTCGTCGGTTCCATCGACAACTCAGTGCATCTCGATGGGTCACAATCGTCCGTCTCGATCTCATGAGTCCTGCTATTGCTTCCACACTCCTGCTATGCTTCCTCATGTAATTACAACATAATCACATGCATGCAAGCTCAACAATAAATGAAAAATAAATTAAAGGCTTGCGTGCCCCAATAATAATAATGATCATAATCACACACATACATCACATCACATAGTCCATGATTATCCGTTTACATCATATATTATATGTATATATCATAATATAGGACTACTAGATAAATAATAATAGTTAATTAATTTTTTTAATTAATTAATATTTTTCTGAAATTAGGGACATGTAGGGAATTTTATGAATTGGGAAGGGTATTTTGGTAATTCAGATAAAAAACAAAATCTGGAATTTCTAAAATTTTGAGGGGTAAAATTATCCTTTTGTCTTAAAACCCTAATCTTTCCTTCCATGCCTTTGAATTGTAGCCAACGCCACCCCGTCGGCAACGGCCAATACGCCGGGGGGGGCGGGGTGCCATGCCACCCCTACATGCGAGCGGTTCGCCCGTGGGTGTAGCCGCTCCTATGAGCGGGCACCCTTACATGCACTACTGAAGCAGGTGGTTGCTGCTGCTATCACGCCCCCTGAATTTAATTCTCATTTAGGAGGTGTGAACCTAACTCAAAATCGATAATATTATAATTCAACAATAATCCATTCCAGGATCCAAACACACATTTAAGGACATTGATAAAATATTCAAGTCATTCACATCCATAATTTCATAATTCATAAGATCTGTGTCGTTTAAAAGCATATACCACATTACTCGATGAATCGTAAAATCTAAAACCAACTCACCAAGACAATAACCACATCATAAAACCACAAGTGTGGTATTCTATACAATCACAAAAACTAATGTTTACCACATGTTCATATCATTACATAAATTTACTTAACACTCCAAAATCCTAAACATGAGAGGTTTTTTAAACTTTTACAAAACTCATAAGATCAGATTTACCATCAATATTCCATTAGACACTAAGTGTACTTATACAACAAAAACATATCATCTACTAAAGGTTTGCCCAAAGTCTTCTAGCTTTGCACAGCCTCAGCCCAATTTAAACATTCTAGCGAGTGACAAGCTATCCTGAAAAATTTATATAGCAACGAGGTGAGCATATAGAGCTTAGCAAGCGACTAACATATCCATGACGAAAGAGGACAATTTCAAACAAATAAGGTATCAAATATAAGGCAAGGATATAAGAGTTCATAGATAGCCACTCAACGAATGTAGAATTACATTGTCATCTCACTCGAAGCATGTTTTATTCATAACAAGGGAGTAAAGACTAATTGGAGCAAACCATTGACGCAAAGAGCATTTCGGGGCATATAAATGGCGTATGAAATATTTCGGAACATATCAATGGCATATAAAGCATTTTAGAGTATTTCAATGGCATAGGAAGCATTTCAGAGCATATCAATGGTGTATGAAATGTTATAGAGCATATCAATGACATATGAAGCATTTCAGAGCATATCAAGGGCAGATGAAACATTTTGGAACATATCAATGGCGGATGAAATGCTTCGGAATATATCAATGGCATATAAAGCATTTCAGAGTATATCAATGATATAGAAAGCATTTTGGAGCATATAAATGACAGATGAAATATTTCGGAACATATCAATGGCGTATGAAATATTTCGGAACATATCAATGGCATATGAAGCATTTTGGAGCATATCAATGGTGAATGAAACATTTAAGAACATATCAATGACAGATGAAATGCTTCAAAACATATCAATGGCGGTTGAAGCATTTCAGAGTATATCAATGGCATAGGAAGCATTTTGGAATATGTTAATGGCGGATGAAATGCTTCGGAACATATCAATGGCATATGAAGCATTTTAAAGCATATCAATGGCGTATGAAATGTTACGGAGCATATCAATGGCATATAAAGCATTTTGGAGTATATCAAGGACGTATGAAATGTTTCGGAGCATATCAATAACAAATGAAACATTTTGGAACATTTTATTGATGTATGAAATGTTACGGAGTATATCAATGGCATATGATGCATTTCGGAGCATATCAATGGTGGATAAAACTTTTTAAAACATATAAATGACAAATGAAATGCTTCAAAATATATCAATGGCATATGAAGCATTTCGAAGTATATCAATGACATACGAAGCATTTCGGAGTATATCAATGGCGTATGAAATGTTACAGAGTATATCAATGGCATATAAAGTATTTTAGAGCATATCAAGGATGTATGAAATGTTTTGGAGCATATCAATAACAAATAAAATATTTCAGAACATATCAATGATGGATGAAATGCTTCGAAACATATCGATGGTATATGAAGTATTTTGGAGCATACCAATGGCGGATGAAACATTTTGGAAAATATCAATGGCATATGAAGTATTTCGGAGTATATCAATGGCATAGGAAGTATTTTGGGGCATATCAATGGTGTATGAAATGTTATGGAACATATCATTGGCATATGAAGCATTTCAGAGCATATCAATGGTAGATGAAACATTTCAGAACATATCAATGGCGGATGAAATGCTTCGGAACATATCAATGGTATATAAGGCATTTCAGAGTATATCAATGGCATAGGAATCATTTCGGAGCATATCAATGGCATATGAAATGTTTCAGAGTATATCAATAATAAATGAAATATTTCGAAGCATATCAAAGAATAAATATAAAATAGTAGCTCAAACGTCGCATATGACGTTGCATACATTTCATTCTTATCCAAAGCATATATAGAAGCACATAAACAAAGCTTTGGATATCATATTAAACAGATTGAAGGTGAAGTGGGATCTCGAACATAATCTCCCACATATGGGAGCATCATCCATCCATATCTGGATGAAGCTAGAGGGGGCCAGGAAAGCATTGTGGGCTCTAAGCATATACCCTTCACCATTTCTGGCAAAGGTCCAAATAATCCCTTTACTATTTATGGCAAAGGTCCAAATAATCCCTTTACCATTTCTAGCAGAGGTCCATATAATCCCTTTACTATTTCTATCAAAATTCTAAATAATCTTACAAATACCAGAGTTCAAAAGGGTATTGTGAACAATAAAGTTGGCACATATCGGAAACACATGCGGAACAACAGAATGCATGTGCCTATACGAAATATTACGATACAAACATGAAGTTTACACGATAGATTCAGGTATGCAAATACTTGTAGGACAAGAGTATATAGGAATATGAAGTAAAAATATAAAGCTCAATTGAAGTAAGAATTTTAGCTGAAATCAATTTCCAACGAGACGAAACAAGAATAGGCGAAATCAATCAAAGCTTGATTCTGACAGAATTTAAAAGACACAATATACTCCAAATTGCACAAAATTAGGTTTATTCGAAAGATGTATCAATTTAGTTTTAGATAAATCATGCTTTGTATGAATATGAGTTTCCAGCAAGGAGTTATAAATAATTTAGTAACCAAAGGTCAGAGAATATTATCTCTATTTTGTAGAATTCATAGAGTTGACTAGAATGGATTATTTAATAGGAATTTATACTCCAAATCTTTCAAATTAGATATTTACAGAAATTTTTATAAGTCTAATTTCCAATAAATTATATTTCACATAAATTAAAATTTTCAATAGAGAGTTATAAGCAAGAGAGTATTGAAAGGTCAAAACCGATAGTATCTGTTTTACAGATTTCATAGGGTCAATTGAAATAAGAGTTTTGGTAGGTAAATACACTCCAAATTTATCAATATTAGTATCAAAATAAAGAGCTATGAGTCTATTTTTGAATGAATTTGATCTTTCTAAAATCAAGAATCTGTACAGAAAGTTATGGCTAGAAAAATACATAAAGGTCAAATCTTAAAAAATTCTAGATTTACAGTTTTATTCCCAAATGATAGAAATATCAAGAATGAAGCAAAAATCTTCCAAAGTTTTTAGAATTAAGATGAAATCAAAGATCAAGATTTCTTTAGGAAAGGGTTAGAGTACTTGTCTTAGAAAAATTTATGTCCCAAATGGGGGGAATTGATGCAAAATCTCAAGCAAAGCAAAGCTTCTTCTCCTTCTTCTACTTCAATTCCTCTTCCCTTCTCCTCTCAAACCCACAATGGCTGCAGCAGGTATCCCTCCTTTGTTAAATTTTCCTTTAATTTTTCATCTAAGTACCTAGGTTTAGCTAACACAATGATTGCAAGATGACAAGCATGCATGAAAGAAGCCTATGTGTCATAGCTAGTGACACATGTCCACCATTTTTTTTTTAAACCTAATATGAATATTTCACAAATCATATCACATTTTTAATATTTACATTTAGGTCCTTATAAAATTTTCAAAAATGAGGGATGTTACACTTTCCCCTCCTTGAAAGAAAAATTTAGTCCTCTAAATTTGTCACACCTCCTTCGACGAAAAGTTAAGATCAATATTACACCTGGATTGAGGCCATCAACATCATTGAGTCTTGCCCTTTCTTCATAACATTTAAATCAAAAATTTTTTCTAATAACTTCCATTGTTTAACAACTTGTCTAGCCATAAAACTTGTAGATTTTCTGCTAAATGCATTAGCTACAACATTGGCATTACTCAGGTGATAATAGATAGTACAATCATAATCCTCTAGAAGTTTTATCTATCTCTATTGCCTCATATTTAACTCTTTCTGAGTAAAAATATATCTTAAACTCTTGTAATCAGTAAGGACTTCAAATATCCGCCCATGCAAGTAATGCCTCAAAATCTTTAGAGTAAAATAATTGCTATTAATTCCAAATCATGAGTTGGATGATTCAATTCATAACTCTTTAGTTGTCTAGAAGCATATGTAACCACTTTCCCTTCTTACATCAAAATACATCCAAGGTTCTTTCTTGAGGCATCGGTATAAACTACAACTCTCTCGTAACCACTTGAAATAGTGATAATAGGGGCATTAGTTAATCCTTTTTTTGAACTTTTGAAAACTTCACTCATAATCATCACCCCATATAAATTTTACATTCTATTGAGTGAGTTTTCCTTTTCTAAATCTAGATGTCTTGACCCTCTTATAACTTATTTCATATTCCTTCCCTCTCTTATTTTTGTTGATAAACTTGTCCTAATCTTTCTTACCCCTGATTTCTTGAATTTCCTCCAAGTTTCATTCAATTATCAAAGCTCTTTCTATCACATCCGCATATGCTTAGAGTTTTAAGGCTGATATTTGATTTCTTATTACTGGCCTTAGGCCCCTTTCAAATTTTTTTAATTTTTTAATTTCATCATTAATTATATGAGTGACAAATCTAGAGATTTATAATTTGCTACCATCAAGTTTTCCTAGATGAGATTCAAGAACTCCAATTCTTTCTGCTCTCTAATACAATCTGGGAAATATTTATCGATGAACCCGCAGTTGTAACATCCCTCATTTTTGAAAATTTTATAAGGGTTTGATTGTAATGTAGGGACCTAAATATAAATATTAGAAAGGTGATATGATTTGTAAAAGATTCATATTTAGTTAAAAAAAAAACGATGGACATGTGTCACTAGCTAACCTAAGGTTGGTATCACCTATGTTTGTTCTAAGGATGACACATAAGCCTCTTTCATGCATTCTTGCCACCTTACAATCCTTATATTAGCCAAATTTAATGCATTAGAGGAGAAACCAAAGGAGGGAATCCTACTGTATCCAACATAGGATTGAGAAGAAGAGGGAAGAGGAATTGAAGTAGTAGAAGAAGAAGCTTGCTTTGGCTTGAGGTTTTGCATCAATTCTCTATATTTGGGAATCAAATTTTTTAAGGCAAGTGTTCTAACCCCTTCATACAGAAATCTTGATCTCTGATTTCATCTTAATTCTAAAAGCTTTAGAAGATTTGGCTTCATACTTGATATTTCTATCGTTTGGGAATAAAACTGTGAATCTAGAATTTTTTGATATTTGACCTTTCTATATTGTTCTTACCATAACTTTCTTCACAGATTCTTGATTATGGAAAACCCAAATGCATGAGAAATACACTTGTACTATATCCTTAGTGTCCCCACATAAGTAGCTTTGAGACCAGTTGCTTGCATCAGATGGATGGGTATACAACACACCAGTTTGTCCGGTTATCTCGATGCCACTTTCGAGTAACCTATGACCAGGATTATTTAGGGTCTGTGTTTAAAGGTGAATCAGTCTCATTATCGTAATCTCATCATGATCCGATTCCCATTGCACAGATTTATAGACATCATAATATATATGCAACAAGCAATATAAAATAAAAAAATACTAAATATATTAAGCAAAAAGAATACATATTATGTCACATGTGCAATCACTTACCCGAAACCGAAAACCACATATATTCGAAAGAAGTGTTAGGATCAAGAGCATTAAGAGGGGGGGGGTGGGGGTGAATTAGTGCAGTGGAAATCTTTCGACGATTAAAACTACATTCGTACGATAAAAGCGATTTCGGTGTGAAAGCCAATTCTAAGATTACTTTAACTTAAGATCAAGCGAGATGACGTTAAAGTAAATCTATGAAGGCAGTTTGCAGTTATGATGAAAATCA
>LVTN01001986.1:0-24793 GCA_001649415.1 Musa itinerans | reverse complement strand
GGTCAAATGACCTACATCCACTTGCGAAGCCTTCTTCGATGAGGCTCCCAACTTCCACTAGCAAATCACTTTGAAGGGGAAGGACAAATACCCCTCTTACAATCTTTTACACATGGTTCACACTCTTACAAATTTTCAACAAAAAGGAAGGAGGTGAACACTTAAGCAATTGAAAACAAGGCTTGCTAAAGACTTTGCTAAGGCTTTTATCTCAATCTATTTCTTATCAAAAAGTTGTATTCTCAGCTGAGAATTGAGAGGTATTTATAGGCCCCAAGAGGATTCAAATTTAGGCTCCAAATTTTGAATTCTATTAGGTTCCTGATGCTGGCGGTGCCACCGCCTGTCAGTGTCTGATACTGATAGTGTACTGGCGGTGTCACTACCCGAGGCAGCGATGCTACCGCCTGCCTTCTCGGGACCTGGGCGGTGCCACCGCTTGGGTCTAGCGGTGCCACCGCCGAACCTCTCGAGTGTTGGGCGGTGCCACCGCACAGTCCGGTGGTACCACCGCCCGAATTCTCGGGTGTTGGGCGGTGCCACCACCTAGTCCGACGGTGCCACTACTTGACCTTATGGTTCACTGGTTGGGCTTAAAATCTGGCCCAAACCAGGTCATATTCAAGCCCTGTTGGCCCCTAACCAGGATATAGGATTATTTCTTAATCCTAACCCTAATTACATATAAACTACGAAATCAAGACATAGTCCTAAGCAGATCTTTTAATCGGCAACGTCGAGTTTCCTTCCGACGAGCTTTCCGGCGATCTTCCGGCGGACTTCCGATACACCCTCGGATTTCTTCCGGTGGACTCCCAGTAGGCTCCCGATCTTGTGGCGAGTTTAGCGAGTAGCCGAGCCTTCTCGGTGATCTCTGCGAACCTCCGACGATCTTTTAGGCGGACTTCCGAAAACTCCGACAAGTCCCCGATTTCTTCTCGGTTGGTTCCGGTAGCATCTACGATGAATCTTCGGACTCTCGGCGGACTCTCGAACACCTATTGAACTTGACTCCGGTAGACTTGCTTTATGTCTTCAAGCTATCGTAGTTAATCTTGCACTCTTAACTCAATAATATGGATTAGATCAATTAACCCATCAATTGATTTCATCATCAAAATCTGAGATTCTACACAATCATCCTAAACTTTATGTGGTTATAATCTTAGAGTAGGCATAACTAAACTTTTATAAAATTTATATGCATTTGTGACATATTAGATTTTTAATATGCTTGACTTTTTAGTCCACTCCTTTTAATAATTCATTATGAAAATGTATCTTTTTTATAAAATGAGTAAAATAATTAACGTAAAAGCAAAAATAAATAATTACAAATATTTATAGGTTTGTAAACCATAAATACAATAATGATAATATCATATTTTGATTTAAATTATCATGAGATAATAGATGTTTATTGTAAAATTTTATTCTTTTGATATAAAATAATCAACAAAGGACTCGAACAAGTCAAATTGACAATTAATTCATCCACATTTTAATACTTTTAACTTGCACAAAGAGGATCATCAACTCTATTCCTAGGCAAGGTGAACACGATATTATTCAAATCATAAATTGTAATAGTGAGAATTTTCACTCAACGTTTAGATTTTCACATATTAGAAGAATACATAATTGACCACATAAAAAACTAAGCTGGTTCGCTTTTCAAATAAGAATTCTATGCAAAGAGAGTTTAGCTCCATGCTTGGTATACTTCATCTCATGAAGGGCATAACATATTAAATGACAAAGGAATTACTTGCTAATTCCTCTCTTAGTTATATTTAGTTACTTGAAAGATATGAAGTATAATTTTTTAAATTTGCCAAACCATAATCTTAATAGTGTTATATAAAGTATAAGTATCATGTTAAAAGATAATTATATTCTTATAAAATATTTATTTTATGGATATAACAAGCATAGTTTATAAATTGTATGTGGTCACAATTCCTTATACAACTTTTATACATATCACTTCTACCATTTCACACATTATTACATACTAAGGAAGTTGCTATATACAATGGAGATTTCATTTTGCTTGGATAGTTTTAAAATAATATAGCCTTATGCATAAAGTTTAATTGACTCCAATTTTTTGATTACCTCACTCTTGTGATGAATAAATCATCCATCTAGACTTTACTTCAAGAATACAAAATTTATTTTTTCTATGAATAATCAAGTGTCAGTCCATGTTGTTTCTAAGTAACTTTTCATTAGCCTAACAATCTTCCTTCTTTTAACGACAACGTAATTTTTTACAGTATGATATGAATAGATTACTCCAACATCATCATTAGAAATAAAATAGTTGGCTAAATTCTTACATTAGTAATAATCATTATTCTCTTGCATATGATATTTGGAATAATATAAGATGAAGCATTTTGGTAGTTTTGATATCAAAACTTATGATTAATAACACCAAGTTCATCTCAATGTGTACCATATTGATAAGTGGTTTGTAAAATATTGTATAGTTCTTTTAATGTCATCCAGAAAGCTTTTTTTTTATACTAATTTTGCTATATTATTTGACATTTTAGATAGTATCGTATGGTTGTTAAAATTTAGTTCTTATTTCAAAATACTTTTCTAACATGAATCACTTTTATTTTTTATCCATTGTTATAAAAGAGGTTATAGTTGGAGATGACATCAAATCTATTGATATTAAAGCTTTATACATACCTCCCATTTATAATCTTGTACACCTTACATCTCCTTTTCTAATTTTTCTAATATCATAAAAAATGAATTGTAATGCATTATGCATTGTCATTATCTTACTATGTGTTGAATAAAAAATGATAAAATAAAAGTCTCTATTGCTATCGATAAAATTGATACGATTAGATGTCAATTTGAAGAAAAAATTTCCCAAATGAAATTCTAAATATCAACTTTGGGTAATTATAGATTGTCCATAGTCATGACAAGTAATATTATATCAAAGAATAATCTGAAGGTTTTTTCGAAACCAACGTAATTTTTACCGCAGCACTAATTCACACCCCTCATAGTGCCGACCCCTTTCTTAACAATTATATCAAAGAATAATTTTTTTCTATTTCTAGAAATAGAAACAATCAAGTTTCTAAGAAAAGAAGTTTTTACATCACTATTACTATATGAAATCAAGTTATAACATTATATTACAAAATTTTTTCAACAAGATGGATATTTTTATCAATATTATTCAATTATATAGTTTATTATTGTGAATGTGCAATTCTTGTAATAGGGGTAGATTTACAATTTCCTTTACCAATGCAAAGCAATGTACATAGCACTCACTCTATTAAAATACAATTAACTCATAGGTTTTGACAATGAATAACTGAGTTGCTAGTTGAGTGAACAAATTCTAATTTCAAGTCACTAGCATTATAATATGCTCATCTTGAAACTTAAGTGGGTGTAATGTCAAAGTAGGCAAAACAAATATTTAAGATATTTTAATAAAATTTCAATTTTATCTTCTTAGATTTTTATTGTGTTTGACTTTATAGTTTACACATTTATACAATTGATTTTTAAAATTCATCTTTATTATTTAGCATGAGGGCAAACAAATTAACACAAAACAATAGATATATTTTTACAAATATTTTTAACTTTGCTATGCTTGTAGACAATCATGATAACATCATATTATTACTCATATTTTCATGACAAACTTTATGTTTATTAAAAAGTTTTGTGCTTTTGATATAAAATATTCAACAAAGGTTTCAAATAAGTAAAATTGAAAATAATTTCAACCACATTTTGATATTTTTAAGTTGTATGAAGAGGATCAACTAGGTTCATGGAGAAGGTGAATTATATATTGTTCACATCATAAATTTTAAGAGTGAGAATTTTTGCACCATATTTAAATTTTTAGAAATACCAAGAATAAAAAATTTATCGATAAAAAAGTTAAGTTAGTTCTATTTTCAAATAAGATTTGTATGTGTAGAGAGTTTAGCATATACTCAGTTCCAAAAATAGTATAAAGTGTTAGATGACTAATAAATTACTAGCTAAATCATGAAAGAGATGCTTATTCCTCTCTCAGTTATATTTATGCACTAGAAGTATATGGAATAGATTTTATATCAACTTACAATACAACAATCTTAGAGTTTTATATAAAGTATAAGAATTAAGTTAAAAGATGACATTATTTCTATAATTATTTAATTAATAAATATAAAAAGCATACTATATAAATTGTATAAGGTCATAATTCTTTATTTAATTTGTGTACATTTCACTTCTACCTTAAGATATATTATTGCATATAAAAAAAGTTGCAATATACAATGAAGATTTCAGTTTCTAAACATGACCATGGCTAGTTTTAAAAGACTAAAACCTTATGTATAACGTTTAATTAATCCAAATCTTTAAAGCAACTCACTCTTGTGATGAACAATTCATCCATCAAGTTACATTACTGTAATAATAGAAAATTTTCATTTACAAATAATCAAGTGTTAGCCCATCATGTTTATAAAACAACTTCTCATTAGCCTGATGGTCTTCCTCTTCTTAACGATAATGTAATTTTTCCTGGTAATGTCTGATGAGATTGTTCCAACACCAACTTCAGTATTAGAAGAGTTGGCCAAAATTTTAGGTCAGTAATAATCATTATTTTCTTGCTTATTGTATTTGGAATACCATATGATCCAACATTACGGTAGTTTTGATATTAAAACTAATGATAAATAACACCATGTTCTACTCAATGTAGACCATATAAGAAATATGTATTGTGAAAATTTGTCTTCAATTCTTTTCATGTCAACCTAAAAGCTTGTTTCTTTAACTAATTTTGCTATACAAGACCTTAGTTTTTATTGCTTTATATGCTTGTTAAATTTTAGATCTTGTTTCGAAATATTTTACTAACTTGAATTAATTTTTTTCTTTAGCAATTGCTATCAAAGAGGTTGTAGCTGGAGATGACATCAAATCAGTCGATATAAAAAACTTAATTGACCACATATTACAAGAATACTTAATTGACCACATAGAAAACTAAGCTGGTTTGCTTTTCAAATAAGAATTCTATGCATGGAGAGTTTAGCACCATGCTTGGTATACATTATCTCATGAAGAGCATAACTTATTAAATGACAAAGGAATTACTTGCTAATTCATAAAGTAAATGCTAATTCCTTTCTTATTTATATTTAGGCACTTGAAAGATATGAAATACAATTTTTTAAATGTACCAAACCATAATCTTAATAGTGTTATATAAAGTATATGTATCATGTTAAAAGATAATTTATTATTATAAAATATTTAATTTATGAATATAACAAACATAGTTTATAAATTGTATGAGGTCACAATTCCTTATACAACTTTTATAAATATCACTTCTACCATTTCACACATTCTTACATACTAAGAAAGCTGCTATATACAATGGAGATTTCATTTTGCATGGATAGTTTTAAAATAATACAGCCTTACGCATAAAATTCAATTGACTCCAATTTTTTTATTACCTCACTTTTGTGATGAATAATTCATCCCTCTTGACTTTACTTTAAGAATACAAAATTTATTTTTTCTATGAATAATCAAGTGTTAGTCCATCTTGTTTCGAAGCAACTTTTCATTAGCCTAACAAATTTCCTTCTTTTAATGACAATGTAATTTTTTACAGTAGCATCTGAATAGATTGCTCCAACACCATCATCAGAAATAAAATAGTTGGCTAAAATCTTACATTAGTAATAATTATTATTCACTTGCATAAGATATTTGGAATAATATACGATAAAGCATTATGGTAGTTTTGATGTTAAAACTTATGATTAATAATACCAAGTTCACCTAAATTTGGATCATATAGATATGTGGTTTGTGAAATGTTGTGTAGTTCTTTTAATGTCATCTAGAAAGCTTTTTTTTTTTTTACTAATTTTGCTATATTATTTGACATTTTAGATAGTATCGTATGATTGCTAAAATTTAGAACTTGTTTGAAAATATTTTTCTAACATGAATCACTTTTATTTTTTATTCATTGTTATAAAAGAGGCTATAGTTGGAGATGACAATAAATTTGTTAATATTAAACATTTGGTCATATCTCCTCTTTATAATCTTGTACACCTTACATTGACTTGAGCTAATTTTTCTAATATCACAAAAATTAAATTGCAATGCATTATGCATTATCATTGATAAAATAAAAGTTTCTAATGCTATCGATAAAATTGATATGATTAGATGTCAATTTGAAGAAAAAATTTCCCAAATGAAATTCTAAATATCAACTTTGTGTAATTATAGATTGTCCATAGTCATGACAAGTAATATTATATCAAAGAATACTCTTTTTCTATTTCTAAAAATAGAAATATTCAAGTTTCTAAGAAAAATAGTTTTGACATCACTATCACTACATGAAATCAAGTTATATCATTATATTGTAGAAAATTTTCAACAAGATGGATATTTTTATCAATATTATTCAATTATATAGTTTATTATTGTGAATGTACAATTCTTGGAATTGGGGTAGATTTTTAATTTCCTCTATAAATGCAAACCAATGTACAAAACACTCACTCTATTAAAGTACAATTAGCTCATAAGTTTGGACAATGAATAATTGAGTCGCTAGTTAAATGAACAAATTCTAATTTCAAAGTTACTAGTATGTACCAAATCAAAAAATTTCTATAAAAAGAAACTGTTAATACATTATAAGTTATCAATAATATAATAGTGTTAGAGCATTAGAATATGTTTATCTTGAAACTTATGTGGTTGTAATGTCAAAGTAGGCAAAACAAATATTTAAGATATTTTTATAAAATATCAATTTTATCTTCTTAGATATTTATTATATTTGACATTATAGTTTACTCCTTTATACAATTATTTTGAAAATTTATCTTTGTTATTTAGCATGAGGGCAAACAAATCAACACAAAATAATAGATATACTTTTACAAATATTTTTAACGTTGTTATGCTTGTATACAATCATGATAACATCATATTACGACTCAAATTTTCATGCCATACTTGATTTTATTGAAAAGTTTTATCCTTTTGATATAAAATATTGAACAAAGGTCTCAAATAAGTTAAAGTGAAAATAATTTCATCCACATTTTGATATTTTTAACTTGTACGAAGAGGATCATCAACTAGGTTAATGGAGAAGGTGAATTATATATTATTCAAATCATAAATTATAAGAGTGACAATTTTTGCACAATGTTTAAATTTTCAAAAATTCCAAGAATAAAAAATTTATCATGAAAAAATTAAGTTGGTTCTATTTTCAAATAAGATTTCTATGTGTAGAGGGTTTAGCACATACTTGGTTCCAAAAAGAGTATAAAGAGTTAGATGACTAAATAATTACTAGCTAATTCATGAAAGAGATGCTTATTCCTCTTTCAGTTATATTTATGCACTAGAAGGATATGGAATAGATTTTATATCAACTTACCATACAACAATCTTAGAGTGTTATATAAAGTACAAGCATTATGTTAAAAAATGACATTATTTCTATAAAATATTTAATTAATAAATATAAAAGCATAGTATATAAATTGTATAAAGACACAATTCTTTATTTAATTTATGTACATTTGACTTCTACTTGAAGATATATTATTACATATAAAGAAAGTTACAATATACAATGAAGATTTCAGTTTCTAAACAACCATGGCCAGTTTTAAAAGACTAAAACCTTATGTATAATATTTAATTAACCCAAATCTTTAAAGCAACTCACTCTTTCGATGAACAATTCATCCATCAAGATATATTACTGTAATATTTGAATATTTTTATTTACAAATAATCAAGTGTTTGCCCATCATGTTTCTAAGACAACTTCTCATTAGCCTGACGGTCTTCCTCCTCTTAATAATAATACAATTTTTCTCGGTAATGTCTGATGAGATTGTTCCAACACCATCTTCAACATTAGAAGAGTTGGCCAAAATCTTAGGTCAGTAATAATCATTATTTTCTTGCTTATTGTATTTGGAATAACATGCGATCCAACATTATGGTAGTTTTGATATTAAAACCAATGATAAATAACACAATGTTCTACTCAATATGGACCATATAGGAAATATGAATTGTGAAAAGTTATCTTCAATTCTTTTCAAGTCAATCTAAAAGCTTATTTCTTTAACTAAGTTTGCAATATTAGACCTTAGTTTTTATTGTTTCGTATGCTTGTTAAATTTTAGATCTTGTTTCGAAATAATTTACTAACTTAAATTAATTTTTTTCTTTAGCAATTGCAATCAAAGAGATTGTAGCTGGAGATGACATCAAATCAGTCGATATAAAACCTTTTATCATTCCTCCACTACATAATCCTATACACCCTATACACTTCTAGGCTCATTTTCTTAATATTATAAAAAATAAACTTTAATGTATTATGTATTATCCTTATTTTACTTCGATGTGAACTTGAAATTACTAAAATACATGTCTCTCTAATATTATCGATAAAATTGAATCGTTTAAATGTGAACTTGTAGAAAAAAATAACCCAAATGAAATTCCAAATAGCAACTTTCGTCAATGACAAGCATTATTATAACAAATGGTTCTATGTTTACTTGAAAAGAAGGTTGGATATAACTAAATGCACATGAAATATAGTTATGTCATTTTATTGCATAATTGTTCCAATATGATATATTATTTCTCGATATTATTTAATTATATAATCTATTACCATAAATTGGTATTTCATTAGAGCGGGTTAGAGTTCCAATTTCGACCACAAAAGCAATCCAACACACAAAATCCTCACTCCATTAAAATATAATAATAATCTTAGGTCTTATATTTTGATGATGAATAACTAACTTGATAGTTAAATGAAAAAAATTTAATTTCAAGTCACTAGTTGGTAATGAGTTAAAACATTCATATAAAAAGAACATGTCAATAACTTATTAGTTGCCCATGATAAACTTGTATTGGACCATTAAAATATAATCATCCTGAACTTTAAGTGGTTATAATCTTAGAGTAAGCAAAACTAAACTTTTATAAAATTGATATATAATTGTGACATATTATATGTTTAATATGTTTGACTTTATAGTCCACTCTTTTTAAAAATCCATTATTAAAATTTATCTTTTTTAGAATATGAGTAAAAGAATTAACGTAAAACCAGAGATAAATAATTATAAATATTTTTAGGTTTGCAAACCATAAATACAATAATGATAACATCATATTTTGATTTAAATTATCATGAGATAATAGATGTTTATTGTAAAATTTTATTCTTTTGATATAAAATAATCAACAAAGGACTCAAACAAGTCAAGTTGACAATTAGTTCATTAACATTTTAATACGTTTAACTTGCACAAAGAGTACCATCAACTCTATTCCTAGGCAAGGTGAATACGATATTATTCAAATCATAAATTGTAATAGTGAGAATTTTCACTCCATGTTTAGATTTTCACATATTACAAAAATACAGAATTGACAACATAAAAAACTAAGCTGGTTCGCTTTTCAAATAAGAATTCTATGCATGGAGAGTTTAGCACCATGCTTGGTATACTTCATCTCAAGAAGAGCATAACTTATTAAATGACAAAGGAATTACTTGCTAATTCATAAAGTAAATGCTAATTCCTCTCTTAGTTATATTTAAGCACTTGAAAGATATGAAATATATTTTTTTTAATTTACCAAATCATAATCTTAATAGTGTTATATAAAGTATAAGTATCATGTTAAAAGATAATTGAATTCTTATAAAATATTTACTTTATGGATATAACAAGCATAGTTTATAAATTGTATGAGGTCACAATTCCTTATACAACTTTTATACATATCACTTCTACCATTTCATACATTATTACATATTACGGAAGTTGCTATATACTATAGATATTTCATTTTGGATGGATCGTTTTAAAGTAATATAGCCTTATGCATAAAATTCAATTGATCCCAATTTTTTGATTACCTCACTCTTGTGATGAATAATTCATCCATCTAGTCTTTACTTCAAGAATACAAAATTTATTTTTTCTATGAATAATCAAGAGTTTGTCCATCTTGATTCGAAGCAACTTTTCATTAGCCTAACAATCTTCCTTCTCTTAACGACAATGCAATTTTTTACAGTAGCATCTGAATATATTGCTCCAACATCATCATCAGAAATAAAATAGTTGGCTAAAATCTTACATTAGTAATAATCATTATTCACTTGCATATGATATTTGGAATAATATACGATAAAGCATTATGGTAGTTTTGATATTAAAACTTATTATTAATAACACCAAGTTCACCTCAATGTGGACCATATAGATAAGTAGCTTGTGAAATGTTGTCTAGTTCATTTAATGTCATCCAGAAAGGTTTTTTTTTTACTAATTTTTCTATATTTTTCAACATTTTAGATAGTATCGTATGATTGCTAAAATTTAGATCTTGTTTCAAAATATTTTTCTAACATGAATCAATTTTATTTTTTATCCATTGTTATAAAAGAAGCTATAGTTGGAGATGACATCAAATCTGTTAATATTAAACCTTTAGTCATACCTCCTCTTTATAATCCTGTACACCTTACATCTCCCTGAGCTAATTTTTCTAATATCATAAAAAATTATTTGTAATGCATTATGCATTGTCATTATCTTACTATGTGTTGAATAAAAAATGATAAAATAAAAGTCTCTAATGCTATGGATAAAATTGATATGATTAGATGTCAATTTGAAGAAAAAATTTTCCAAATGAAATTCTAAATATCAACTTTAGGTAATTATAGATTGCCCATAGTCATGACAAGTAATATTATATCAAAGAATACACTTTTTCTATTTCTGAAAATAGAAACAATCAAGTTTCTAGGAAAAGAAGTTTCGACATCACTATTACTACATGAAATCAAGTTATATCATTATATTACAGAAATTTTTCAACAAGATGGATATTTTTATTGATATTATTCAATTATATAGTTTATTATTGTGAATGTGTAATTCTTGTAATAGGGGTAGATTTTCAATTTCCTCTACAAATGCAAACCAATGTACATAACACTTACTCTATTAAAGTATAATTAGCTCATAGGTTTTGACAATAAATAAATGAGTCGCTAGTTAAATGAACAAATTCTAATTTCAAGTTACTAGTATGTACCAAGTCGAAAAACTCCTATAAAAATAAACTGTCAATACATTACAAGTTGTCAATAATATAATAATATTAGAGCATTAGAATATGCTCATCTTGAAACTTAAGTAGTTGTAATGTCAAAGTAGGCAAAACAAATATTTAAGATATTTTAATAAAATATCAATTTTATTTTCTTATATTTTTATTATGTTTGACGTTATAGTTTATTCCTTTATACAATTGATTTTTAAAATTCATCTTTGCTATATTGCATTAGGGCAAACAAATTAACACAAAATAATAGATATATATTTACAAATATTTTTAACTTTGCTATGCTTGTAGACAATCATGATAACATCATATTATAACTTAAATTTTCAAGACATACTTGATGTTAATTGAAAAGTTTTGTGCTTTTGATATAAAATATTGAACAAAGGTCTCGAATAAGTCAAATTGAAAATAATTTCATTCACATTTTGATATTTTTAACTTGTACAAAGAGGATCATCAACTAGATTCATGGAGAAGGTAAATTATATATTATTCAAATAATAAATTCTAAGAGTGAGAATTTTTGCACCATGTTTAAATTTTCAGAAATTCCAAGGATAAAAAATTTATCGTCAAAACAATTAAGTTGGTTCTATTTTCAAATATGATTTCTATGTATAGAGAGTTTAGCACATACTCAGTTCCAAAAAGAGTATAAAGTGTAAGATGACTAAAGAATTACTAGTTAATTCATGAAAAAGATGCTTATTCCTCTCTTAGTTATATTTATACACTAGAAGGATATGGAATAGATTTTATATCAACTTACCATACAATAATCTTAGAGTGTTATATAAAGTATAAGCATTATGTTAAAAGATGACATTATTTCTATAAAATATTTAATTAATAAATATAAAAAACATAATATATAAATTGTATAAGGTCACAATTCTTTATTTAATTTATGTATATTTCACTTCTACCTTATGATACACTATTGCATATAAAGAAAGTTACTATATACAATGAAAATTTTAGTTTCTAAATGACCATGGCCAGTTTTAAAAGACTAAAACCTTGTGTATAACGTTTAATTAACCCAAATCTTTAAAGCAACTCACACTTGTGATGAACAATTCATCCATCAAGATATATTACTATAATATTAGAAAATTTTCTTTTACAAATAATCAAGTGTTAGCCTATCATGTTTCTAAGATAACTTCTCATTAGCTTGATGGTCTTCCTCCTCTTAATGATAATGTAATTTTTCCCAATAATGTCTGATGAGATTGTTCCAACACCATCTTCAGCATTAGAAGAGTTGGCCAAAATCTTCGATCAATAATAATTATTATTTTCTTACTTATTGTATTTGGAATAGCATACGATCCAACATTATGGTAGTTTTGATATTAAAACTAATGATAAATAACATAATGTTCTACTCAATTATAATTATTATTTTCTTACTTATTGTATTTGGAATAGCATACGATCCAACATTATGGTAGTTTTGATATTAAAACTAATGATAAATAACATAATGTTCTACTCAATTTGGACCATATAGGAAATATGTATTATGAAAAGTTATCTTCAATTCTTTTCATGTCAACCTAAAAGCTTGTTTCTTTAACTAAATTTGCTATATTAGACCTTAGTTTTTATTGCTTCGTATGCTTGTTAAATTTTAATATTGTTTCGAAATATTTTACTAACTTGAATTAATTTTGTTCTTTAGTCATTGCTATCAAAGAGATTGTAGCTAGAGATGACATCAAATCAGTCGATATAAAACCTTTTATCATTCCTCCACTACATAATCCTATACACCCTATAAACTTCTAGGCTCATTTTCTTAAAATTATAAAATTTAATGCATTATGTGTTGTCATTATTTTACTTCGATGTGAACTTGAAATTACTAAAATACATGTCTCTCTAATATTATCGATAAAATTGAAATGGTTAAATGTGAACTTGTAGAAAAAATAACCCAAATGAAATTCCAAATATCAACTTTCATCCACGACAAGCATTATTATAACAAACGGTTCTACGTTTATTTGAAAAGAAGGTTGGATATAACTATTAGCATATGAAATATAGTTGTGTCATTATATTGCATAATTGTTCTAATATGATGTATTATTTTTTGATATTATTTAATTATATAATCTATTACTATAAATTGGTAATTCTTTAGAGCGAGTTAGAGTTTTAATTTCCACCACAAAAGCAGACCAACACACAAAATCCTCACTCCATTAAAATATAATAATAATCTTAGATCTTATATTTTGATGATGATGAATAACTAACTTGATAGTTAAATGAAAAAATTTTAATTTCAAGTCACTAGTTGGTAATGAGTTAAAACATTCCAATTTTAATTTCAAGTCACTAGTTAGAGTTTCAATTTCAACCACAAAAGCAGACCAACACACAAAATCCTCACTCCATTAAAATATAATAATAATCTTAGATCTTATATTTTGATGATGAATAACTAACTTGATAGTTAAATGAAAAAATTTTAATTTCAAGTCACTAGTTGGTAATGAGTTAAAACATTCCAATTTTAATTTCAAGTCACTAGTTAGAGTTTCAATTTCAACCACAAAAGCAGACCAACACACAAAATCCTCACTCCATTAAAATATAATAATAATCTTAGATCTTATATTTTGATGATGAATAACTAACTTGATAGTTAAATGAAAAAATTTTAATTTCAAGTCACTAGTTGGTAATGAGTTAAAACATTCCAATTTTAATTTCAAGTCACTAGTTAGAGTTTCAATTTCAACCACAAAAGCAGACCAACACACAAAATCCTCACTCCATTAAAATATAATAATAATCTTAGATCTTATATTTTGATGATGAATAACTAACTTGATAGTTAAATGAAAAAATTTTAATTTCAAGTCACTAGTTGGTAATGAGTTAAAACATTCCAATTTTAATTTCAAGTCACTAGTTAGAGTTTCAATTTCAACCACAAAAGCAGACCAACACACAAAATCCTCACTCCATTAAAATATAATAATAATCTTAGATCTTATATTTTGATGATGAATAACTAACTTGATAGTTAAATGAAAAAATTTTAATTTCAAGTCACTAGTTGGTAATGAGTTAAAACATTCCAATTTTAATTTCAAGTCACTAGTTAGAGTTTCAATTTCAACCACAAAAGCAGACCAACACACAAAATCCTCACTCCATTAAAATATAATAATAATCTTAGATCTTATATTTTGATGATGAATAACTAACTTGATAGTTAAATGAAAAAATTTTAATTTCAAGTCACTAGTTGGTAATGAGTTAAAACATTCCAATTTTAATTTCAAGTCACTAGTTAGAGTGGGCAAGTTGCAGTATTAATGTCTTAAATATCGTAGTTAGCATGAAGATTAAGTTAGGATTGGGAGATGATCCCATTAACTTAATTTGGGGCCAACTGGGCCCTTAACAGACCCAAACTGGGCCGAATGGATCAGCCCATTCGGACCCAGAATTCCTGGTCGGCGGTGGCACCGCCCAGGAGACTCAGTCTCCTAGGTGTTCTAGGCGGTTGAACCACTCCTGTCAAGTAGTGGTACCGCCGGTAGTTATTACTGCCAGCGGTGGTACCGCCCCTGCCAAGCGATGGTACTACCCTTGCCAAGCGATGGTACCGCCTGAGCTCGATCTCCGAGCGAAGTCAAGCAGTAGCACTGCCCCGACTGAGCAGTAGTACCGCTCAGTGACAGTTGACAAGTGGTAGTACCGCCCAATTATGGCGATGGTACTGTTAGGACCCTAGAAATCCGGGAGATGACACTTTTGAGCTCCAAATTCAAACTGATTGGAGCCTATATAAACCCCACCCCTTCCTACATGAAAGGGTACCGAAAGCTTGCTTTTATTCTGAGTATTTGAGAGCTTAAAAGTGTTGTAAAAGGCTAGAAGCTCTTCTCCCTCTTTCTTTTTAAGTGTTGATCATTTAAGAGAGGAGTGAAAATTTGTGAGGGTTGTCTCCTAAGCCCGTCAAAAGGAGAAAAGCTGTAAAAGGGTGGTTGGCCTTCGCCTATTGAAGGAAGGCCTCTAGTGGATGTCGGTAACCTCATCGAAGGAGAAAGCCAAAAGTGGATGTAGGTCAAGATTGACCGAACCACTCTAAATCTCGGTTTGCATTTACATTCTGCTCTTTATCTTAACTACAAATTGCCTCTGTTGCTTTACATCAACTATACTTTCGTTTGCTCTCAAGTTAAAGATCTTTCCGAAATGGTTTTCGTACGAAGTCTTTTTGAACCGACGAAAGTTTTTCGCTGTACTAATTTACCCGCCCCCTCTTAGTGCTCTTGATCCTAATAGGTATTTGGAATAATATACGATGAAGCATTATGGTAGTTTTGATGTTAAAACTTATGATTAATACCACCAAGTACAACTCAATGTGGACCATATAGATAAGTGGTTTGTGAAATGTTGTCTAGTTTTTTTAATGTGATCCAGAAAGCTTTTTTTTCCACTAATTTTGCTATATTATTAGAAATTTTAGATATTATAGTGTGATTGCTAAAATTTAGATCTTGTTTCAATATATTTTTCTAACATGAATCACTTTTATTTTTTATCCATTGTTATAGAAGAGGCTATAGTTGGAGATGACATCAAATCTGTTGATATTAAACCTTTGGTCGTACCTCCTCTTTATAATCCTGTACACCTTACATCTCCTTGAGCTAATATTTCTAATATCATAAAAAATTAATTGTAATGCATTATGCATTGTCATTATCTTACAATGAGTTGAATAAAAAATGATAAAATAAAAGTCTCTAATGCTTTTGATAAAATTGATATGATTAGATGTCAATTTGAAGAAAAAATTTCTCAAATGAAATTCTAAATATCAACTTTGGGTAATTATAGATTGTCCATAGTCATGACAAGTAATATTATATCAAAGAATACTCATCTATTTCTAAAAATAGAAACATTCAAGTTTCTAAGAAAAAAAGTATTGACATCACTATTACTACATAAAATCAAGTTATATCATTATATTGCAGAAATTTTTCAACAAGATAGATATTTTTATTGATATTATTCAATTATATAGTTTATTATTGTGAATGTACAATTCTTGTAATAGGGGTAGATTTTCAATTTCTTCTACAAATGGAAACCAATATACATCACTCACTTTATTAAAGCACAATTAGCTCATAGGTTTTGACAATGAATAACTGAGTCGCTAGTTAAATGAACAAATTCTAATTTCAAGTTACTAGTATGTACCAAGTCAAAAAATTCCTATAAAAAGAAAATATCAATACATTATAAGTTGTCAATAATATAATAATGTTAGAGCATTAGAATATGCTCATCTTGAAACTTAAGTGGTTGTAATGTCAAAGTAGGCAAAACAAATATTTAAGATATTTTAATAAAATATCAATTTTATCTTCTTAGATTTTTATTATGTTTGACGTTATAGTTTACCCCTTTAAACAATTGATTTTTAAAATTCATCTTTGTTATTTTGCATGAGGGCAAACAAATTAACATAAAACAATAGATATATATTTACAAATATTTGTAACTTTGCTATGCTTGTATACAATCATGATAACATTATATTATGAGTCAAATTTTCATGACTTACTTAATGTTTATTGAAAAGTTTTGTGCTTTTAATATAAAATATTGAACAAAGGTCTCAAATAAGTCAAATTGAAAATAAATTTATGCACATTTTGGTATTTTTAACTTGTATGAAGAGGATCATCAACTAGGTTCATGGAGAAGGTGAATTATATATTTTTCAAATCATAAATTCTAAGAGTGAGAATTTTGGCATCATGTTTAAATTTTCAGAAATTCCAAGAATAAAAAATTTATCGTCAAAAAAATTAAGTTGGTTCTATTCTCAAATAAGATTTCTATGTGTAGAGAGTTTAGCACATTCTCGGTTCCAAAAAGAGTATAAAGTGTTAGATGAGTAAAGAATTACTAGCTAATTCATGAAAGAGATGCTTATTCCTCTCTTAGTTATATTTATGCTCTAGAAGGATATGGAATAGATTTTATATCAACTTACCTTACAACAATCTTAGAGTGTTATATAAAGTATAAGCATTATGTGAAAATATGACATTATTTCTATAAAATATTTAATTAATAAATATAAAAAGCATAGTATATAAATTGTATATGGTCACAATTCTTTATTTAATTTATGTACATTTCACTTCTACCTTAAGATACATTATTGCATATAAAGAAAGTTACAATATACAATGAAGATTTCAATTTTTAAACGACCATGGCTAGTTTTAAAAGACTAAAACCTTATGTATAATGTTTAATTAACCCAAATCTTTAAAACAACTAACTCTTGTGATAAAAAATTCATCCATCAAGATATATTACTGTAATATTAGAAAATTTTCTTCTACAAATAATCAAGTGTTAGCCCATCATGTTTTTAAGACAACTTCTCATTAGCCTGATGGTCTTCCTCTTAATGATAACGTAATTTTTCCCGGTAATTTCTGATGAGATTGTTCCAACACCATCTTGAGCATTATATTAGTTGGCCAAAATCTTAGGTCAGTAATAATCATTATTTTCTTGCTTATTGTATTTGGAATAGCATACGATCCAACATTATGGTAGTTTTGATATTAAAACTAATGATAAATAACAGCATGTTCTACCTAATGTGGACCATATAGGAAATATGTATTATGAAAAGTTATCTTCAATTCTTTTCATGTTAACCTAAAAGCTTGTTTCTTTAACTAAGTTTGCTATATTAAACCATAGTTTTTATTTCTTCGTATGCTTGTTAAATTTTAGATATTGTTTCGAAATATTTTACTAACTTGAATTAGTTTTGTTCTTTAGCCATTGCTATCAAAGAGGTTGTAGCTAGAGATAACATCAAATCAGTCGATATAAAATCTTTTATCATTCCTCCACTACATAATCGTATACACCCTATACACTTCTAGGTTCATTTTCTTAATATTATAAAAAATAAACTTTAATGCATTATGTGTTGTCATTATTTTACTTCGATGTGAACTTGAAATTACTAAAATACATTTCTCTCTAATATTATCGGTAAAATTGAAATGGTTAAATGTTAACTTGTAGAAAAAATAACCCAAATGACATTTCAAATATCAATTTTTATCCATGATAAGCATTATTATAACAAACGGTTCTATGTTTACTTGAAAAGAAGGTTGGATATAACTATTAGCACATGAAATATAATTATGTCATTATATTGCATAATTGTTCTAATATGATTTATTATTTCTTGATATTATATAATTATATAATCTATTACCATAAATTGGTAATTCTTTAAAGCGGTTTAGAGTTCCAATTTTCACCACAAAAGCATACCAACACAAAATCCTCACTCCAATAAAATATAATAATAATCTTAGGTCTTATATTTTGATGATGAATAACTAACTTGATAGTTAAATGAAAAAAATTTAATTTCAAGTAACTAGTTAGTAATGAGTTAAAACATTCCGATAAAAAGAAAATGTCAATACCTTATTAGTTGCCCATGATAAACTTGTATTGTGTTAGAAAGGAGATAGAGAAGAAATTACTGAAGAAGCTTGATTGTATTCACATATTCCTCTCCTATTTATACAGATTAGGAGGGAGGATTTTCCTTAACAGAGTAGAGAGATTTCCTCATATAGTTGAGGAAATCTTATCTGTTATCATGCCCCCGTAAGATGGTGCTCCTATCAAGGATGCCAATCTTGGATCGATGTAATGCAAAAAGGTGATGAGCGAGAGGCTTTGTGAGTGAGTCGGCTAACTGATCAGCTAAATGGACATGAGAAACTCGTAGTTGACGGCGGACAACTTGATCTCGCACAAAATGGAAGTCGATAGCAATATGTTTCATGCGAGAGTGAAACACCGGATTAGCGCACAGATAGGTAGCTCCGACATTGTCATAATATATTGTAGGAGTAGAGTTGATGTTGGGTTCTTTGAGCAGATTTGTGACCCAATTGAGTTCTGTAGTGGCAGTGGCGATGGCACGGTATTCAGCTTCAGTTGTAGACCGTGCAACTGTCTTTTGCTTCTTAGAACTCCAACTGATTGGATTAGCGCCAAGAAAGACAATATACCCCGATGTTGATGTTCGATCATCAAAGTTGCCTGCCCAATCAGCATCGGTAAAGGCATGAAGCTGAAGTGGAGAGTTTTTACGAAGAAAGACACCATAATTGAGAGTCCCCTTAAACGAGAAAGTAATTTTTGCTGAATAAGGGATGAGGGATGACCAAGACGACGATGCCACACATCAACTGGAGCCGCAACGGAAGAATGAACAGTGGGCTGGGTTATTTGTGGAGCTGACGGCCATTCATAAATGTTGCCTCTATTCGGGCCCTGAGGTCCTAGATCTTTGAGCGAAAAATGATTTGCCAACTATTTGATGAATGTTTGGATTGCTACAGGGTTGTTGCTTGTGATAATGATGTCATCCATATAGACCAGAATATATATTGTGTCACTATGGTGTTGTCTGAAAAATAACGAGGAATCAGATTTGGAGTTGAGAAAGCCAACCGAAGTCAGAAAAGAACCAAGTTTAGTGTACCAAGCTCTAGGAGCCTAACGAAGTCCATAAACGGCTTTTTGAAGTTTACAAACATGCCTTGGATACTGAGGATGAGTGAAACCAGGAGGTTGTTGCATAAAAATATCTTCAGTTAGAGTCCCTTGTAAAAATGTATTATTAACATCCAATTGGCGTAATTGCCAACCCTTAGTGGTGGCAAGACTCAGGATAAGTCTGATTGTAGTGGGCTTAACAACGGGACTAAATGTCTTAGTGAAATCAACTCCAGGTCTTTGATGAAACCCTTTGGCGACGAGGCGTGCCTTATATCGGGCAATAGAGCCATCGGGGTTCCGCTTAATTCGAAAAACCCACTTACACCTGATGAAATCAATAGCAAGGCTCTGATATCATGTTAGAAAGGAGATAGAGAAAAAATTACTGAAGAAGCTTGATTGTATTCACATATTCCTCTCCTATTTATACAGGAGGGAAGATTTCCCTCAACAGATTAGAGGATTTCCCTTAACAGAGTACAGAGATTTCCTCATATAGTTGAGGAAATCTTATCTGTTATCATATTAGACCATTAAAATACAATTATCCTGAACTTTAAGTGGTTATAATCTTAGAGTAGTCAAAACTAAACTTTTATAAAATTTATATACAATTGTGACATATTCGATTTTTAATATGTTTAACTTTTTAGTCCACTCCTTTTAAAAATCCATTATTAAAACTTATCTTTTTTAGAATATTTGTAAAATAATTAACGTAAAAGCAAAGATAAATAATTACAAATATTTTTAGTTTTGCAAACCATAAATACAATAATGATAACATCATATTTTGATTTAAATTATCATGAGATAATAGATGTTTATTATAAAACTTTATTCTTTTGATATAAAATAATTAACAAACGACTCGAACAAATCAAGTTGACAATTAATTCATCCACATTTTCATACTTTTAACTTGCACAAAGAGGATTATCAACTCTATTCCTAGGCAAGGTGAACATGAAATTATTCAAATCATAAATTGTAATAGTAAGAATTTTCACTCCACGTTTAGATTTTCACATAATAGTTGGCTAAAATTTTACATTAGTAATAATCATTATTCACTTGCATATGATATTTGGAATAATATACATTGATGCATTATGGTAATTTTAATGTTAAAACTTATGATTAATAACATCAAGTTCACCTCAATGCGGACCATATAGATAAGTGGTTTGTGAAATGTTTTCTAGTTCTTTTAATGTCATCCAGAAAGCTTTTTTTTTTACTAATTTAGCTATATTATTCGACATTTTAGATAGTATTATATGATTGCTAAAATTTAGATCTTGTTTCAAAATATTTTTCTAACATGAATCACTTTTATTTTTTCTCCATTGTTATAAAAGAGGCTATAGTTGGAGATGACATCAAATCTATTGATATTAAACCTTTGGTCATACCTCCTCTTTATAATCCTGTACACCTTACATCCCCTTGAGCTAATTTTTCTAATATCATAAAAAATTAATTGTAATGCATTATGCATTATCATTATCTTGCTATGTATTGAATAAAAAATGATAAAATAAAAGTCTCTAATGCTATCGATAAAATTGATATGATTAGATGTCAATTTGAAGAAAAAATTTCCCAAATGAAATTCTAAATATCAACTTTGGGTTATTATAGATTGTCCATAGTCATGACAAGTAATATTATATCAAAGAATACTCTTTTCCTATTTCTAAAAATAGAAACATTCAAGTTTATAAGAAAAGAAGTTTTGACATCACTATTACTACATGAAATCAAGTTATATCATTATATTACAGAAATTTTTCAACAGGATATTTTTATCGTATTATTCAATTATATAGTTTATTATTGTGAATGTGCAATTCTTGTAATAGGAGTAGATTTTTAATTTCCTCTACAAATGCAAACCAATGTATATAACACTCACTCTATTAAAGTACAATTAGCTCATAGGTTTTGATAATGAATAACTGGGTCGCTAGTTAATTGAACAAATTCTAATTTCAAGTTACTAATATGTACTAAGTCAAAAAATGCCTATAAAAAGAAACTGTCAATACATTATAAGTTGTCAATAATATAATATCATCGGGAGTGGCAACTAACTTTACGAGGGCTATTGAGTGTCAATAAGGTTCATTCGCTCTCGGTGTCATGAGAAGAATATCTCATGTATTCTTATTCAGACAAATCTTTAGCCAGAGTTATTCGGATTGAGAGTGAAAGATTTTTCTGAGAGAATACAATTAGAGCAAGACTCGAGTAGAAACCATGTGGGCCTGACAGCACCATGCTAGTCATAGGTGCCTTGCAAGCCAATCATGTGAGTGATGTAACATGTGACACTTGTATACAATTATGATAACATCATATTATTGCTAGTCATAGGTGCCCAGCATTCTAATCACGTGAGTAATGACATATGTGACTTGACACGGAATCTTTTTGCTTATTATATTTTGGCATTTATCACTTTATATTGACTATTGTATATATGCATGTATATATTGTGATGTCCTTGGATCTATGCAATGGGAATCCGATCGTGATGAGATCACAATAATGAGATCGATTCACCTTTAAACACAGATCCTAAATAATCTCAGTCATAGGTTACTCGAGAGAAACATCGAGATAACCGGACAGACTGGTGTACTGTATACCAGTCCATATGATAGATGCAACTGGTCTCATAGCTGCTCATATGGAGACACTAGGGATACAGTACAAGTGCTTATTGGAGAATGAGTTCACTGATTGATCCGCTTACGGAATCCAGGATGGTTGATGATGCCTTATTCTCAGATAACAATTTACTCTATTCTTTGATACCAAACTTATAAGCGTGGAACTTTCAAATCTAGCACAGTTAGTCATCGGGAGTGGTAGCCAATCTTATGATGACTATTGAGTTTTGATAGAGGATCATCCAATCTCAGTGTTATGAGAGGAATATCTCATGCATTATTGCTCAAATAAATCACTAGCTAAGGTCATTCGGATTGAGAGAGCAAGAGTTCTCCGGGAAAATCCGATTAGAGCGAAACTCTAGTAGAAACGGTATGGGCCTAATAGTACCATGACCAATATACGATCTCTAGGATATTAGATGGATGAGGGACTATTGATACATAATAACTGAAGATAGACAGGTTCAAAGGATTGGACTCCCCTATATCATTTGGGGACTATGGCATAGTGGCTTAGTACGTCCGTAGTCGATGTGTCGAATGAATTATTATGGAGATCATAATTCATTGAGCCAGAAGGAGTTCTGACAAGTATGACTCACGGCCAACTCGATATTGGGCTTAAAGGGTTATACACATATGGTAGGCATTGCAACGAGTAGAGGTTCGGATATGAGATATCTGCCGAAGCCTCTATCTTATTGGATATCCAATAAGCCCCTGAATTTTTAGATCCTATGGATGAGATCCAATAAGAGCCAATGAGAGATTATTAGATAGAGGTCCACTAATCTAAGATGCTTGGGTAGTTGGATGGGGATCCAATACCCAATATGGTAGGATCCATTAGGGTTAAGTTGATATGGGACCTCTATAAATATGTGGGAACCAAATGTTCATAGGCTAAATGTTCTCTTGGTTGTCATCTCCTATTCTCCTCTCCCCTTCTCCTCCTCAAATAGTAGGCCTGGAGATTTGAGGAGCATCTTCGTAGCCTTGCTATGTGGATCACCACTATAGAGGAGGATGCTTGCCTTCCTTCATCCTCTCCTACAAATCTGCAGGGATTCAGGGATATTCGATCTCCCTAGATAAAACACAATCTTTCATATATGCAGTTTTTGGTTTTACGGATTTTGTGCACCAATCTTCGCATAACGACAAACACAATTTAAGGGAAATTTTGGGAATTTTGTCTTCTATTCTTCCATAGTGCATGTGATGTCGCCACTAGATTTCCATTGAGTGGTATCAAAACCAGGTTGTTCATGCGAAAGATTGGTTTTGAATTATGTATGTTGTGTTTTAGAGAAACTTTTGACGTCAAAATCGTTGACGCAAAAGCAAGGAAGGGCAGCAATAGTTGCTACCCTCAATCTGCGTGCTTGCAGCCACTTGCAACGGCAGTTGCAGCCAAGCAGCACAGCACCGACGCATACGCAAGCGTTGTGCCTACAATAGCCGGTCGACGGCCTGCTAGCAGCAGGCTTGCGGTCAGTGGGCTGGCAGCCCGTGGGCAGATGCGTCGCTACTCGCTTCTCCCATGGGGTGAGGCGCCGCAGGGCAACGGTGCCTGCGGTCGCTGCTCCCATGGGCAAAACCCCCCCACAGATGCGGTCGCCCGGCAGGGCAGCACCGCCTACAGGTGCTGCCTTGTGGGCAGAACTGCCCGCGGAGGCGGCGGCGCCCGCAGGGGCGCCCATCTGCAGGGGCAACGCCGCCAGCGGGCGTGCCGCTTGCAAGCGAGGGCAGGGCTCCGCCCTCCATCGCATAGCCTATCGTGAGTAGGGTGGCGGCGGCTACAACAGGGGAAAGGGAGAAAGGGGCTTGGGGTTTTCTAGGCAAAAGATAGTTTTGTCCCTCGGAATTTGAGAAATTCTAGTTCTGTCCTTTTATCCAAATTACGAAAATACCCCCCTATAATTCAGAAAATTCCCTACATGTCTTTGATTTAAAAATATTAATTAATTAAAATATTTAATTGATTATTATTTTTATTATTATCTAGTAGTCCTACATGATGATAATTTATACATGTGATGTATAATGTGTGGACGGATGATCATAGACCGTGTGATATGTGTATTTGTGATTATTATTATTGGGGCCTGTGTGCCTATGATTAAGTTGTAATCACATGAGGAGGCATAGCGGGAGCGTAGATGTGATAGCGGGACCCACTAGACAGATGATCGCAATGCATGGAGATGCATCGAGATGTCTTCGGAACCGACAAGGACGAGATGGACGATCAC